>CM056379.1:3367070-3377070 GCA_029718625.1 Synaphobranchus kaupii
CCCAATACCCCACCCAGCACCTACCCAGCACCCCCATACCCCACCCAGCACCTACCCAGCACCCCCATACCCCACCCAGCACCTACCCAGCACCCCATACCCCACCCAACACCCCCATACCCCACCCAGCACCCCAATACCCCACCCAGCACCTACCCAGCACCCCCATACCCCACCCAACACCCCAATACCCCACCCAGCACCTACCCAACACCCCCATACCCCGCCCAGCACCTACCCAGCACCCCAATACCCCACCCAGCACCTACCCAGCACGCCCATACCCCACCCAGCACCGCAATACCCCACCCGCAACCCCATACCCCACCCAGCACCCCCATACCCCACCCAGCACCCCAATACCCCACCCAGCACCCCCATACCCCACCCAGCACCTACCCAGCACCCCCATACCCCACCCAGCACCCCAATACCCCACCCAGCACCTACCCAGCATGCCCATACCCCACCCAGCACCCCAATACCCCACCCAACACCCCCATACCCCACCCAGCACCCCAATACCCCACCCAACACCCCCATACCCCACCCAGCACCCCTATACCCCACCCAGCACCCCCATACCCCACCCAGCACCCCAATACCCTACCCGCACCCCCATACCCCACCCAGCACCCCCATGGTGTGGGGAATGTTTTCTTGGCACACGTTAGGCCCCCTTAGTACCAAAGGAGAATAATTGTAATGCCACAGCACACCTAAGCATTGTTGCTGACCATGTGCATCCGTTTATGGCTGCAGTCAACCCTTCTTCAGTTTACAGGCCTGTACCATCCCCAGACCTCAATCCAATATAGCGCCTTTGGGACGAGGGGGAACGGGAGGGTCGCAGCGTGAATGCGCGGCCGATAAACCTGCAGGAACTGCGTGACGCTATCGAGTCAGCGTGGACCAAAATCCCAAATGAATGTAGAGGGGTGAATAATCTTTATTTTGGGAATGGAGCACTGTGTCGAATATTCTGATGATCCAGTTAAAAACTGTTGAGACCCTTTCCCCTTAGTTACGGCGGAAATTATTATGTCGCTTATTGAGAATATTTCCCCTGAATTTGCAGGAGTAGTGTGGCGGGAGGGTCAGTGCAGAGGATGATCATAATAATAATAATAATAATAATAATAATAATAATAATAATAATAATAATAATAATAATAATAATAATAAAGCACTGTCTAAGTCATTACAAGTTAATAAAATCTAGGCCTGCTGTTAAAAGTATTGAAATCAAAATGAGGCCAAGTTACAACAAACAATATTGACTATCGTAGCTCATACAAATGAAACAAGCTCTATTCCAAAGCAATGCTACCCAGTGTTTCCTAAATTATTTCATGTTATTTCTTGACCCTGTGTTTTTTCATCTTACCATCTGAAGCGCGTGTGGTCATTCAAACGCTATGTGTCAGGTGAAAGTGTTGTATAGTATGGGGCATGCCCCTCCAAGCCGTAACTTGGCAGATGACATACCTGCCGTCCATATAATTGTTATTATTGATAATAATTAATACTAATACTACTACTAATAATAATAATAATTATTATTATTATTATTATTATTATTATTATTATTATTATTATTATTATCATTATTATTATCATTATTATTATCATTATTATTATTATTATTATTATTATTATCATTATTATTATTATAAATTACAATTATGTTTTTTTAAGAAGAGCACAATTAAAACAAACATAACTATTACAGACATTTCCATAACAAAAAAAATGTGTTAATTAAAAACAATGAAATCTCAAATGAAATGCTAAACGTGACTTCAATCAGGAGTCTTTGTAGCCCTGATATGGTCAGGCAGAGCACTCCATAGTTTTGGGGCCTGTGCTAGAACAGCCAGTTCTCCCTCTGCTTTAGACAGGCTTTTGGGATGCAGGCCTTCATCAGAAGATCTGAGCCTGCTGACTCAGAAAGCACTTTGATGGCAAAAGCAACAGCAGCTGTGTGGAGGAAGGAAACTAACTTATTTTAGTAAATTTTGGTAACCCTCAGACAGAAGGCTCACTGACGCTGTCCACACGCCCCGCGTTAGTTTCCCGTTGCCAGGATGTCAGCTCCTCGTTGCCAGGATGTTGGCTCCTCGTTGCTGTGACAACATAGCCAACCACATTTGGACAGCTGTGTTTACAGAGGCCAGTGCAGAGAGTGTGATCGCGCTGCGCTCCTCAGCTGTGGGAAGGAACTCTGCTGCCACCTGGGGGACAGAGTGGGGTACGACAGGTCTGCGTCTTGCTGTGCGGGAGACTGCTTCAGGGTGCCTACAGCATGTGCACACACACATGAGCACTCACACGCACACATGCACACACACTCGTGCACACTTATACAGTCTCACAGTTACACACACACTCTCTCTCTCACACACACACACACACACACACTCGTGCACACTTACACAGTCTCACAGTTACACACACACACACTCTCTCTCACACACACACACACACACACACACTCGTGCACACTTAAACAGTCTCACAGTTACACACACAATCTCTCTCTTTCTCTCACACACACTCGTGCACACTTATACAGTCTCACAGTTACAAACACACTCTCTTTCTCTCTCTCTCTCTCTCACACACACACTCGTGCACACTTACACAGTCCCACAGTTACACACACTCTCTCTCTATCTCTCTCTCTCTCTCTCACACACACACACACACACACACACACACACTTATGCACACTTACACAGTCTCACAGTTACACACACAATCTCTCTCTCGCACACACTCGTGCACACTTACTGTTACGGTCGCTTGTTAATTTGTTACCCCTGTTTTTCTCCTTTCACTTTTTAGGTCCGCCTCCCGGGGCTTAAATGGCTCCCACGGCAATCGCCGGACTTTCTTTAAAAGGAGGTTGAGACCGGATACCAGGGTTGCTTCCCTGGCGTCTCTCTTTTGCATTGTGTTGTCGGTCAAATCTTATATCCTCGTTACACGCATCCATACACCCATCATACACATCCCATGCAGGCACGCATCCATTCCTACTTTTGGGTATTGTTATTTGTTTAATAAAATGTGTTTACTTTTTGCAACCAATTTTGTGTCTGTCCATTTATGTTGCGGTTGGGTCAGGGCCCTGACCGTAACATAAATTGGGGGCTCGTCCGGGATATGAACCCGGGACCTCTCGCACCAAATTAACAAGCGACCGTAACAATGGGGGATCCCGGACGAGCCCCCATTGTTACGGTCGCTTGTTAATTTGTTACCCCTGTTTTTATCCTTTCACTTTTTAGGTCCGCCTCCCGGGGCTTAATTGACTCCTTTCTGCAATACAAAGTAATGGCATTCGGTTTAAGAAATGCACCGGCCACATTTCAGAGGCTAGTTAACAGAGTTTTAGCTGGCCTAACTTGTTGCGAGGCTTACCTTGATGACATTGTGGTTTTTAGCATGACTTGGGCTGATCATTTACATTATATGTCGCAACTTTTTGACCGACTCCAGACTGCTAACCTAACCGTGAATTTAGCCAAATGTCAATTCGGTAAGGCTACAGTCACGTACCTGGGAAAAGTCGTGGGCGGCGGGTACGTGCGTCCGGTGGGAGCTAAGGTAGAGGCAATCTCCCATTACCCGGCTCCATCCGACCGAAAAGGGTTACGCCGTTTCCTCGGGATGGTCGGTTACTACCGTGGATTCTGCCGGAACTTTTCGGCAGTAGCTGCTCCTCTAACTGACCTCCTTAGCCCAAAAGTGGACTATCTTTGGTCTGCGGAGTGTCAGCGGGCTTTTGAGAACATTAAAGCCCTTCTCTCCCACGCTCCTGTGCTGTCCGCTCCTGATTTTGCATGTCCTTTTGCCTTAGCTGTGGACGCAAGTGACTCAGGTGCAGGTGCTGTCCTTCTACAGGAGACCCCCGATGGTGTGGAACATCCCGTGTGCTATTTTTCAAAAAGGTTTAATGTCCATCAGCGCCGGTATTCCACCATCGAGAAGGAGGCCCTCGCTTTAGTACTTGCGCTCCAGCATTTCGAGGTTTATGTCGGTTCCTCCTCGTTCCCCCTGGTCATCTACACTGACCATAACCCGTTGGTGTTCCTCAATCGAATGAGGAACTCCAATCAGCGATTAATGCGGTGGAGTTTGTTCCTGCAGGGCTTTGAGATCTTGATTAAGCACATCAAAGGGAATGACAATTTAGTGGCAGATGCCTTATCAAGGGCATAAGCTAGCCTTGCTACCTAGCCACAATCAGCATAAGTAGTTTTATTTTTTTTCTTTCCAGTGAGTATTCGGCCGTTCACGTAGGTGTCCTGGCGCTTTTACTTACGCTGCGGTTTGTTGTTAAGCATATTCGTCTATTGTTTTATTCGACAGTCTTCGGCTGCCATTTAGGTGGGGGGGTTGTTACGGTCGCTTGTTAATTTGTTACCCCTGTTTTTCTCCTTTCACTTTTTAGGTCCGCCTCCCGGGGCTTAATTGGCTCCCACGGCAATCGCCGGACTTTCTTTAAAAGGAGGTTGAGACCGGATACCAGGGTTGCTTCCCTGGCGTCTCTCTTTTGCATTGCGTTGTGGGTCAAATCTTATATCCTCGTTACACGCATCCATACACCCATCATACACATCCCATGCAGGCACGCATGTGTGTCTAATACAAACCCCACCACTGGTGTGTGTGTCCAATAAAAACACACCACTGTGGTGTGTGTCTAATACAAACCCCACCACTGGTGTGTGTGTCCAATAAAAACACACCACTGGGGTGTGTGTCTAATACAAACCCCACCACTGGTGTGTGTGTGTCCAATAAAAACACACCACTGGGGTGTGTGTCCAATAAAAACACACCACTGGTGTGTGTGTCTAATACAAACCCCACCACTGGGGTGTGTGTCCAATAAAAACACACCACTGGTGTGTGTGTCCAATAAAAACCTTCAGTTTTTGTTTCATCTGACAACATCAGGTTCCAATCAAAGTTGCAATGCCATTTAACTAAACTCCAGATGCTTATTTTTGTTGATTGCCCTCAACAGAGGTTTTTCTTTCCCTTTCTGGCAACCACCTTCTTAAAAGCCCATTGGCATGGAGATGGTGTCTGATGAGTCATCATTGATGATAGATTTGGCGGTTTCGTGTCCTGAAGATGAAGCCAAGTTTTTTTGTAGAACTCAGACTGTGATCCTTGGATTTTTAATTGCCTGGCAAACCATCTGCCTTACTGCACAGGGGACCAGATGAGCACTTGTTTTCTCTACCAGGCAGGTTTACCACTTTATACCACTTATACCGCTGTGGTTTTAAACTTTACAGACCCTGTGGAAAGTGGTATCTTTGGTTTATTTATTTATTTATTTTTTATTTTTTTTTGCTTCCATCTCTGTGACTTGTGAACACCAACAAGCTTTCGTTTTGTTTCTTCTGGGTCTTCTTTATTTGCCAATGTCACATGGATTTTACGGGGGTGTTACCTCATTTTTATTCCCCAGTGAAACAGGAAGCCACATTACAGAGCCCTAAGATTCAGGTGAACTTACAGTGGCATGTTATGCTGTTAAATCTATTTTTGCTGGATTTTATTTAAAATAATTACTCAGGGTGTGAATAATTGCTATTATATATTTTTGGAAAGAACAATACAGGAAAAAAAAAATACAATTGTTTTCTCTGAGGAATTGTTTTAGAATAAAAGTATTAATTTCCCTTTTTTTTTTTAGCATAGAATATAGCTTATTAGTTATAGACTATCCGTTACTTTATAAAGCCTTCTTTGTTCCACTTTATCAAGAGTGTGAAAAATAAAAAGGCACTGTACATAGCTATACCCATTCTTAACTATCGGCCATTTTTACCCTATTGATCTCAACTCTGAGAATAATGAGCAGCTAGGAGATAACTTTTTTAAGGATGATGATGATGATGATGATGATGATGATGATGATGATGATGATGGTTAGTAGTAGTAGTAGTAGTAATTGTAGTAAACCCTGATTTCCTTTCCACATATTATTAATTATTGCGACAAAGGATGACCTATCGCGGGTGTGTCATGGCCGGTCCGTTACACTCTCATTAATTGCTACTTGGAATGTTGGTGATTTATGAACTTAGGCCTTTTTCTTTGTGCACTAATTGTAAGTCGCTCTGGATAAGAGCGTCAGCTAAATGCCTAAAATGTAAATGTAGTTGTATTAGTAGTAGTAATGGTAGTATTAGTAGTATTAGTTATAGTATTTGTTTTTAATTAATTTATTCACAACATTGAAGCACGCTGCCAGTGACTAAGCCATGACAGACTGGAGTGGGCGTGTCTAACAGTCCTGTGGGCGTGTCTAACGGTCCTGTGGGCATGCCAGTGTCTTTGGGATTAGATCCCGCTGACTGCACATTTGCTCTGCAGCGTCCTGGCAGGAGGAGGACAGCCACTGAGCGTGTCTAACGGTTATGCGGCCGTGTCTTAACAGTGCTGTGAGCGTGTCTAGCGGTCCTGTGGGCATGTCTAACGGCCATGTGGGCGTGTCTAACGGCCATGAGCCATGTGGGCGTGTCTAACGGTCATGTGGGTGTGTCTAACGGTCATGTGAGCATGTCTAACGGTCCTGTGGGTGTGTCTAACTGTCATGTGGGCGTGTCTAACGGTCATGTGAGCATGTCTAACGTCCTGTGGGCGTGTCTAACGGTCCTGTGGGCATGTCTAACGGTCCTGTGTGCATGTCTAACGGTCCTGTGTGCATGTCTAACGGTCATGTGGGTGTGTCTAACGGTCCTGTGGGCATGTCTAACGGTAATGTGGGCGTGTCTAACGGTCCTGTGTGCATGTCTAACGGTCATGTGGGCGTGTCTAACGGTCCTGTGTGCATGTCTAACGGTCATGTGGGCGTGTCTAACGGTCCTGTGTGCATGTCTAACGGTCACGTAAGCGTGACTAATGTCCTGTGGGTGTGTCTACCAGTCCTTGAATGTCTGCATTCAACAATAGAGAAGTGTGCAGTTTCTCTGACTGCTCCTCAGATCTGTGTACTTTCTGACAGGGAGGTTACAACATGTGCAAGTGGATCAATGCAAATCGCAGTGCAAACCATAACCCCGTGAGACAGGATGGGATTTATTTAATAATACTTGAGTACATCGATGTTTGTATGGTTGGAAAAGAGGAAAGGGAATGCCCAGTCAAACAGATGCTGCAGTTTAGATGACTTTGCTGGCAATGAGGAATGCTGATATGAGCCATAATGGCTTTATTATTAAGTGCTGTATTAATTAATGTTTAATTTATGTGACTGAATGGAGTGGGATGCCTCATACTCTGTTTATGAAGGATATTGAGCCGGCTTTATTAGGCCAGGAGTTACCCTGACAGGACATAAAACATTTTTAACGTTTTAAACCGTGAACATGAGTACAGAGACTGAACGGTTACGGGTCCAATGTTTGTCACGCTCACAGCGGCAAAACAAATGTACATTCAAAAAAATCAACAGCAATGTCTCTTTCCAAATGTAATGACAGTTACTCACAAACATCTACAGACCTCGTTGTGCACGGTTTGTTTCGAAAAACTAGTTTCTACCGAAATACGCCATCTTGTTATATCCGTGCAAAGTCTCACCCAAAAGCACGGCAGTGTTCTGGGGCTTTATGTCAACACAGTGCGCCCTGGATGACTGGCGTGCTTTGGGTGAGACTTTGCACGGATATACACAGTTGCCGTACGGTGTTCGTGAGTAACTGTGTCATTACAGTGACAGATCCAGGCTAAAGCAGGTCTCATGTGGGCCATATACGGACAGATCCAGGCTAAAGCAGGTCTCATGTGGGCCATATACGGACTGATCCAGGCTAAAGCAGGTCTCATGTGGGCCATATACGGACTGATCCAGGCTAAAGCAGGTCTCATGTGGGCCATATACGGACTGATCCAGGCTAAAGCAGGTCTCATGTGGGCCATATACGGACTGATCCAGGCTAAAGCAGGTCTCATGTGGGCCATATACGGACTGATCCAGGCTAAAGCAGGTCTCATGTGGGCCATATACGGACTGATCCAGGCTAAAGCAGGTCTCATGTGGGCCATATACGGACTGATCCAGGCTAAAGCAGGTCTCATGTGGGCCATATACGGACTGATTCAGGCTAAATCAGGTCTACTCTGGGCTGTACAGAGACAGATGCAGGCTAAAGAATGGTTTATCTGGGTCATACAGGTACA
This sequence comes from Synaphobranchus kaupii, assembly GCA_029718625.1. Lineage (NCBI taxonomy): Eukaryota > Metazoa > Chordata > Actinopteri > Anguilliformes > Synaphobranchidae > Synaphobranchus > Synaphobranchus kaupii. The sequence goes on from CM056379.1 coordinate 3,375,282, forward strand.
GATTCAGACTAAAGCAGGTCTAGTCTGGGCTATGCTGGGACAGATTTAGGCTATAGCAGGTCTAATCTGTGTTGTACGTGGCAGATTCAGGGTAAATAAGGACTAATCTTGACTGTACAGGGACAGATTCAGGCTAAAACAGGTCTAATATGGGCCTTACAAGGACAGAGTCAGGCTAAATCAGGTCTAATCTGGGCTATAAGGGGGATAGACTCAGGCTAATTAGGTCTAATTTGGGCCAGGGCATATTCAGGCTAAAGCAGGTCTGATCTGGGCCTTATAGGGACAGATTCAGGCTAAGGCAGGTCTACCCTGGGCTACACAGGGACAGATGTAGGCTAAAACAGGTCTACCCTGGGCTGCACAGGGACAGATGTAGGCTAAAACAGGTCTACCGTGGGCTGCTATGGAGACATTTCCGGGCTGAAAATGTCAGTGATTTTCCTCTATGTTAGATATTGCATCTTATCAGGCAAGCTGGTCTTTTATTAACTTCAATATTTGGAGAGCACTAGATTGAATGGATTTAATATTTGCAGTTCCATTTTCATGCAAATATCTTATTTGCATTAGAAGATCAGTGTGCGGATGGAAGCACTTCTGAACCCTTCAGTGATATTTTGCAGTTTATAAAAGGCCCGAAAAGCCTGCTCATTTTCTGATGGCTGAAAATGACCATAATTTGAACAAACAGCGTGAGTCTAAATGATCTCTGTACCTACGGATAATTTGAGCTGCTTTAGAGTAATAAAACAGTCATACTGTCACAGTAGTTATGTTTACACAGACAGTGAGATCTTTAGAAACTTGTGGTAATGCTCACAGTATCATTGTTTCTTTAAATGAGCAGTTGTACTTGTAGATCTGCTCTGGTTATGCATGTCATATACAGTGAGCACCATAATTCATTAGACAGTGACACATTCTTTTGTTATTTTGTTCCTGTACTCTAGTACTCTTTGAGTTTGAAAGGATGCAATGAAAATGAGGTTGAAGTGCAGACTGTCAGCTTTTATTTGAGGGTATTTTCATCCATATCGGATGAACCGTTTAGAAATTATAGAAACTTTTGTACATAGCCCCCCCCCCCCCCCCATTTTCAGGCATCAAAAAATATTGGACAGTTTAACATAATGTAGAATAAAGTAATAATTTTTAATATTTGGTGGCATATCCTTTGCATGCCATGACTTCCTGATGTCTGTGACCCAACAACATCAAAAGACTCTTGATATCTTTCTGGTACTCTTACAAGCAGGGCCGGATCATGGTCCCGTGAGGCCAATGGGCACATGTTTGGCTTTCCTATATTGGTGTCTTTCTTGCCTTCCTCCTCAAAATCATCCACTAGAACGTCAAAATCTAGCTGTCTGACTCTGACAAGTTCTGACTCTATACCTGCCTGGCACAGAGAGAATTATGTTGCTTGAAATTCAAAAGATTACTTTTTTTTCATTGGCTGAACAACCAGGTTTCTGATAAGTCAATTAAATGACTTGGTGGAGACTATGCACATAGGCCACACCCATCGATGGGGAGGGGGGAAAAAGACCTCGTAAGAGCTGTCGACAATTTGCATGTCAACGTTAGCATTATCTACTTCCGTGGTCTATGGAAACAGACGGTCTATGGAAAAAATTAATGGGGTTTTCCTTCATCTTTAAGTATGGATTGGGTCTCTTATATATGCGTTATTGTATGAAAAAATATAGCTTTTGGCATATTTTTTTAATGTTTCACAAAACCGCTAGCTAATAAGCTCTCAATGAGGTTTTTATTCCCACGGCCA
>CM056379.1:3387070-3439570 GCA_029718625.1 Synaphobranchus kaupii
AAGGGTACCACCTAGTGCTCACCGTTTACCTACATAACATAACATGATGACACAAACAGGCCATTCATTACATAGATACTTAGTTATAAAGCAGGGCTGTCCAATCTTATCTAATAAGGGCTGATTTGGGTGCAGGTTTTTTGTTTTAGCCCATCGCTAAGACACCTGAGTCTACTTATCAAGGTCTTGATTGAAGACCATGATTAGTTAATTAGTTGAATCTGGTGTCGTAGTGCTGGGCTAAAACAAAAATGTGGACCCACACCGGCCTTTTTCAGATAAGATTGGGCACCCCTGTTACAAAGTCATCATATGAACTATTTTCAGGTCTTGACTGACTCCCTCCCTCTTTGATTCATTCAACATTTCACAGCCCGTTCGCTCAAGATACTGATTCATTTAGGCATTGTTCTGATTCAATTCAGTGTCAGTGATTCAATTCTGTCCAGTGTCTGATTCATCTGGGCTTCAGAGAGTCAGTTCAATCCAGCATTTATTGTAATTTATTTAGAGGGAGATTCGTTCTACTCTCTGATTCATTTCCACATCATTGATTCAATTCACTTTTGAATCATATTTGAATCATTTAAACTTCACAGATTTAACACACTCCTGCACGATTCACGTCTGCTTCACTGACTCTGATTTTTGGATTATCGATCCAATTAACTCCCACACTGTTGATTCAGGCATTTCCTCCTTATGTCTCCAGCACAGTAAACACATTAAGCAGCTTTTGTAGAATTGCCTTTAATACAAACTTGATACATTTGGCTTATGTTTTCAGAGTCACAAGGGCTTTATTTTGAAAATAATTATTGTCTGCTGTTCCTTAATAACAGGTGTTATTACTGGCCGCATGTTGGTCTTAAAATAGCGTAATGTAGTGGCATCCAATCACTATGTGGCCACAGACTCAGTTTGATTAAATAAATAAAAATGTAAAAAACAAAAAAGCACCGTACCACATTTGCATAAGAAACCAGCAATTGCATTGCATATGAATGGTTTTCCTTTCATTCTAAACATTATTGCTAATGATTTATTTGATAACCACAAGCTAGGTGCTCCGCAAAAGGAGATATGGGCTGTGTCCGAATCAGCACAGGGTGAAAAAGTCATTAATTAGGCAAAATTTTCTCTAAATATAGAATGCTTTACACCCCCTGTATGATACACTTACTTCTGGGGTTTCGCTGAGTATGTTCGGGAGCACACTTTTCAAGAAGTGCACAAACGATTTGGTCGCATAGATATGACTTGAAGATTTGTTTTAAAAAATGAGGCGCAGCTTCGCTGTCGTTTGAATACAACAAAAACAACACGTGACACGGCCGCGCAAGGGTGGGACGTCTTACGACGCTTCCACAGTACAGTTGGAAATAGCATGGCGGATATTCTTCTGCCAGTGCACTGTATGCAGGAGACAGGGCACAGTAGATAGGGCTCTGATTCAGACACAGTGCACTGTACGCAGGAGACAGGGCGCAGTAGATAGGGCTCTGATTCAGACACAGTGCACTGTACGCAGTAGACAGGGCACAGTAGATAGGGCTCTGATTCAGACACAGTGCACTGTACGCAGGAGACAGGGCGCAGTAGATAGGGCTCTGATTCAGACACAGTGCACTGTACGCAGTAGACAGGGCACAGTAGATAGGGCTCTGATTCAGACACAGTGCACTGTACGCAGGAGACAGGGCGCAGTAGATAGGGCTCTGATTCAGACACAGTGCACTGTACGCAGGAGACAGGGCACAGTAGATAGGGCTCTGATTCAGACACAGTGCACTGTACGCAGGAGACAGGGCACAGTAGATAGGGCTCTGATTCAGACACAGTGCACTGTACGCAGGAGACAGGGCACAGTAGATAGGGCTTTGATTCAGACACAGTGCACTGTACGCAGGAGACAGGGCACAGTAAATAGGGCTCTGATTCAGACACAGTGCACTGTACGCAGGAGACAGGGCACAGTAGATAGGGCTCTGATTCAGACACAGTGCACTGTATGCAGGAGACAGGGCACAGTAGATAGGGCTCTGATTCAGACACAGTGCACTGTACGCAGGAGACAGGGTGCAGTAGATAGGGCTCTGATTCGGACATAGCCCAGGGTCACACTGTGTAGTTCTTCTGTCTGAAAATGAAATAATAAAATTTAGTTAGGCCCCTTAGGGCATGATAGTAGGGTACAATAGGGATCAGCCAAAAGCTAGGATGTATCCTGTGTTATGTCAATCCACATTGCATTGGTAATACCTGCTGCAATCACCGCTGACCTACAGAATGAGACATTCTTAATATTGACAGTTCTCTTTTGTAAAAGTCATTTTTACCTCAGTGAGACAACCTATAAAGAATAAATTAAAATGACCATAATTCAATTATTGACAATTGTGCTGAGATTTGGGTGCAACATTGATTTCACTGAAATATTGTGGCCACACTGTGAGGTAATATAAACAATGCACTATAAGCAATATGCAATAAAAGTTTAAGATTGAAACAATTTAATGTCGCAATACTGCAAGTTTTGAAAACTAAGGGGGAAAATAACAGTAGTTGGCAAGTGTTCCTTCTTAAAAAAACATGCCAATATTTAAAATAACACTTTCAATAGTACATGTTTGACCTATGTATGAATGTGACTAAAACAGAGATGGGAACTAAATGTTGTTATAGCTGAAATACTGCTGGTATTTTTGGTGTGTGGGTAATGGTCACCCTTGAGTTGGCGTACTTCTGTAAATACTGTTATCGCGAGCGTGGACCGTGGACGTGCTATCAAATAAAAAACAGGTTCTGATTTATGGTTCTGAGACCAATACGCCCCCAAAAATTAATCTCACCGGTCTGCGCTAGAGTGCTGTGCTGTGGGTACATCGCTGATGTGGCGCTTTAGGGGTCAAAGGTCTATTGATTTCCTATGGAACTTACCCCCGTGGATCCACTAACGCAACTGCACACACAAAACTTGCTGCCCGACGTTCTCACGGCCACGACGCTCTTGCACTGGCTCTTGAATTCCAGATGAAGTACTGTGAAGATTTGCTGTGCGCTGGCTTGCGAGTAACATTACAACGTGCCTTTTCAAACTGGATCACGTCTTCTGAGATTCTGAGGGAGGTGGTGGTGAAGTGGAGTGCATATAATAGAATAGAATGTAATAGAATAGAATAGAATAGAATAGAATAGAATAGAATATAATGTAATAGAATAGAATAGAATAGAATGTACGTTATTGAGCTCCAGTGGGGAAATTCCCTTTGTCACCAGCAGTAGAAATGGACCCGTCGCTATGGGCGGGTCTTATAGGGCCGGGCCCACCCAATCAGAATGCTGTGCCCTCCCAGAAATATAGCCTGATCATTTTCATATAGAACTCAATTGTTGTATTTTTCTACTAACATTTTTTTTTCTTTAATCCTAACTTAGCCTATGCTGGTAACACTCTCAGGGGTAGGCAGGCGAGCCGTACAACCAACAGTGGTCAGTTAAGCTAGGCAGGAGATTACATTTGTGAGCCGAGCTCGCTATGCTTGCATGTATTTCTAGCAGGTCGATTGCTTCATAATGGATATTCGGAAAATGTCTGAAATCGCCAATCTCTTCCAACTCCCCTATAGAGGAATCTGATTGTGCGGACACATTACATTACAATCATTTGGCAGATGCTTTTATCCAAAGGGATGTACAATAAGTGCATACTTTAGGTCATTGAAGCGACTACAAAGCAGATCCGACAAAACACATCTTTCTCACAATGTAGGAGCTATCCCTAGTAATGAACATTGATCATAGTACACAGTCAGCTATACATTCCGAGCTATAAAATAAAACAGTTAAACAGGAACAAGCATAAAACAAGCAAAACAACTGGAAACAAGTATTATGAAATTGGTCCTAGATTCACTAACCTAGTCAAGGTGGAGGCTGAAAAAGTGCGTCTTCAGACCATGACTGAAAGCAGGCTTGAGCAGAACGTAGAGGGGAGTTTGTTCCACCACTAGGGTGGAAAAGCTCCGCAGTCGGGATGAGTGAGAGCCGTTGACACGGAGGGAGGGAAGTGTGAGTCGCCCTGCTGCAGCAGAGCGAAGTGGTCGAGCTGGAGCATAGTGCTGGATTAAGTCCTGCAGGCAGGAGAGACCCGACCTTTTGGCTGCAGTGTAGAACTTTAAACCTGATCCTGGCCGTGACTGGCAGCCAGTGGAGTGACCTCAACAGGGGGGTGACGTGGGACAACTTTGCGAAGTTGAACACAAGCCGAGCAGCCGCGTTCTGGACCAGTTGTAGGGGCAGAATGGCGCATGCTGGTAGGCTTGTGAGAAGGGACTTGCTGTAGACCAGTAGTCCCCAACCCTGATCCTGGAGATCTAGCGTCCTGTAGGTTCTCACTTCAACCCTAATTTGGCACACTGCGTTGTTAGGCACCACTAATTTGGCACCACCCCCAGGTTCAGAGCGGGAGGCGGTCACCATGGTACCGTCGGCGGTGATGGAGGACACTGCGCTGAAGCCCCTGGGCCTGATGGCTGAGATGGCAGAATGAGGCCTGGCGGTGGCACTAGGGGATTTGGCCCGACTGCTAGTCTTGCTGCTAGAACCACATCTGGAACTGAATTTCTGAGGTCAGAAATGCCCGCTGGACTATCCGCAAATGACCTTGGCACAGACAAGCCTAAACATGTTGTGCTGAACAAATATTCAGTGCAAAAAAAAAAAAAAACTGTCTTTCTTCTGTAGCTGGTATAGGAACCGTGACTGGCTTGAGTAGGCTACTCTGCTAAAAAAAATAAAAAAAATAAAGACACAGTGTTTTGCTATCTATGCAGGAAATTCAAATCTTTATCCTCATCAGGTGTCACCTTCACCATCAAGGGATTTGCTGTAGCGATTGGAAACATGACACTGAAACTAGCGCGAGTCTAAATAAGCCCGCCACTTCAGAAGGAGCAGTATAATTATTAGACTATACGTCGGGAGATATGAAATCCCAGACCGATTTGGTTGGTATGTGACCTCCGTGTCAGCGCTGCTCTAATACAATATCGGATTATCAAAAAAAATAAATAGAAATAACATGATTTTGCCTCCCCATGGCGGTTCGTCTGTTCTCCACCAGTTTACCGCCCAAAGACTGAGCACTGGCAACGGGTCTGAACCGTTAGTTTTAATAATACAGAAAGAAATAGTATGCACACCAGCTAAAGTTGTACATCTCTGCTGGAGAAAGCAAATTAAGCACACATCATGTAAGACGCATATGTAATTAGCTCCATAAATCAGAGTTTAAAAACCGTCTGACACCCCAGGCTGCAAAAATAACTAGTTGTTCACTCTAAAATATCGACTCAGGCTCATTAAAATACAGATTAGTTAGATAATCATCCAGAAACACAAGAGGACGGAATATAAATTTTAAAATATTTCCCAGAGGTCTCATGTTTAGCATATTGAATCTAGATTGAATCTTTTTTTAAATTTTCATTTGCATGCCTTTTTATTTTTTTGTTCTTGTATTTGGGGAAAGGGTGGAGGGGAGGGGGGGTGATTCTGGTTTGCTTCAATTGATTTAGAGTGCTTATCATAGCAGTTAAAACTGTCTTTTTAGACCTGACAGCTACGTCCTCTCCTCTGTTTAACATTCAGAATTTTCATTGCTTGAACGCCACTAATGCTGCAGAATATACAGCCTAGTTCCTGAAAATAATACTTCATATTTTATGTGCTGCTGCTAAGTCTAGCAATAAAGAGCTAAGAATTATAGGGTTCTACGCAGTAAAATGTTAAATGTTCCATAAACTCTGACAGGGAATATTTTACCGTGATAGAGTATAGGTGATCTTAATTGGACTCATACTGTATGTATTCTTGCAGAGTTACATTCAAACTAAACAATTTACTATGCACTGAATTTTATTTATTAACTTTTTTTCAAAATTGGTTATAACCATGGGGATGTTCTTTGTAGTGTCTTTAAAAAAAAAAAAAAAAATCATTTTTAAGCATTCTTGTAGTACAGGACATTCTATGATACGGGACTTGATATCTCAAAGCTATATTATCTAAAGAGAGGACTGTATAAGCCAGAGCTCCCATAGGATTGCATCACCTAAATGTCACAGATTAAAATAGCGTGCATGTAATGAGCCGTGCTAACGTGCTAAACATGCCTTTGCTTTTCATTGGGAATCGTTCCACTTCTCTGGAGTATAAATGTCAAAAACCCCGAAGACGTAAAACACGCGTGTCGCCCGTTGACGTCAATCGCTGGGACGGTTGTGATGCGACAAGGCACATGCCTGCTATGCCTGCCGTACGCCTCAGGCAACTGACATTAGCATTTACGAATGTTAACGCAGCGCTTATGAACGTGCTTTGCGGCGCTTACGACTGAGCTGCGTAGGTAATGCCAAGGTCCATTCATAGAAAAAGCGTTTCTGTGAAATATAGCGAGTCACAGAGAGTGAGAAGCAGAGCTGTGATGTGGGTGTACATATTGAAGAGGCCCGGGCCTTTTGTGGGTCTTACCATTCAGGTTTAATGCAGTGCGGGATATTCTAGACCACAGGCAAAGCTCTGACTGAATGGCCTTTTCTCATCATAAGATAACAATAGTAAGAAGAAAAAGAAGAGGAATATTGCTTATGAAGCACTATTCATTTTTTACTGGAAACACATCCATAATAAAGTGTAAACACATGAGCAGCTCATTGAAAGAGATGAAGACAGGACGGAAGTACTTAGGGCAGTCATAAAAGATCCAAGTACTTAAAGCAGTCTTAAAAAATCTAAGTTCTTAAAGCAGTCATAAAGGAGCTCAGTACTTAGAGCAGTTACAAAGGATCTAAGTACTTAAAGCAGTCATAAAGAATCGAAGTACTTAAACCCATCGTAAAGGAGCTATAAGGACTTAAAGCAGTCGTAAATGAGCTATAAGTACTGTGTGAGACTGCTATGTGTGCCAGAGCAGCAGTGAGCAGGTCAGTTCGGGGGGTTTATCTCTGCCTGGTCTGGCCTGCACTGCGCAGAGACTCTGTTCTGTTTGTTACATGGGCGTCTGCGACTGCGCTGCTGTGTTGAGCGTATGTATAGTGTGCATAGTGTATAGCGTATGTATAGTGTGTATAGTGTATAGCATATGTATAGTGTGCATAGTGTATAGCGTATGTATAGTGTGTATAGTGTATAGCATATGTATAGTGTGTATAGTGTATAGCGTATGTATAGTATGTATAGTGTATAGCGTATCTATAGTGTGTATAGTGTATAGCGTATGTATAGTGTGTATAGTGTATAGCGTATCTATAGTGTGCATAGTGTATAGCGTATGTATAGTGTGCATAGTGTATAGCGTATGTATAGTGTGTATAGTGTATAGCATATGTATAGTGTGCATAGTGTATAGCGTATGTATAGTGTGCATAGTGTATAGCGTATGTATAGTGTGTATAGTGTATAGCGTATGTATAGTGTATATAGTGTATAGCGTATGTATAGTGTGCATAGTGTATAGCGTATGTATAGTGTGTATAGTGTATAGCGTATGTATAGTGTGCATAGTGTATAGCGTATGTATAGTGTGTATAGTGTATAGCGTATGTATAGTGTGCATAGTGTATAGCATATGTATAGTGTGTATAGTGTATAGCGTATGTATAGTGTGTATAGTGTATAGCGTATCTATAGTGTGCATAGTGTATAGCGTATGTATAGTGTGCATAGTGTATAGCGTATGTATAGTGTGCATAGTGTATAGCGTATGTGTGCATAGTGTATAGCGTATGTATAGTGTGTATAGTGTATAGCATATGTATAGTGTGTATAGTGTATAGCGTATGTATAGTGTTTATAGTGTATAGCATATGTATAGTGTGTATAGTGTATAGCGTATGTATAGTGTGCATAGTGTATAGCGTATGTATAGTGTGTATAGTGTATAGCGTATCTATAGTGTGCATAGTGTATAGCGTATGTATAGTGTGTATAGTGTATAGCGTATGTATAGTGTGCATAGTGTATAGCGTATGTGTGCATAGTGTATAGCGTATGTATAGTGTGTATAGTGTATAGCATATGTATAGTGTGTATAGTGTATAGCGTATGTATAGTGTTTATAGTGTATAGCATATGTATAGTGTGTATAGTGTATAGCGTATGTATAGTGTGCATAGTGTATAGCGTATGTATAGTGTATATAGTGTATAGCGTATCTATAGTGTGTATAGTGTATAGCGTATGTATAGTGTGCATAGTGTATAGCGTATGTATAGTGTGTATAGTGTATAGCATATGTATAGTGTGTATAGTGTATAGCGTATGTATAGTGTGCATAGTGTATAGCGTATGTATAGTGTATATAGTGTATAGCGTATCTATAGTGTGTATAGTGTATAGCGTATGTATAGTGTGCATAGTGTATAGCGTATGTATAGTGTGTATAGTGTATAGCATATGTATAGTGTGTATAGTGTATAGCGTATGTATAGTGTGTATAGTGTATAGCATATGTATAGTGTGTATAGTGTATAGCGTATGTATAGTGTTTATAGTGTATAGCATATGTATAGTGTGTATAGTGTATAGCGTATGTATAGTGTGCATAGTGTATAGCGTATGTATAGTGTATATAGTGTATAGTGTATGTATAGTGTGTATAGTGTATAGCGTATGTATAGTGTATATAGTGTATAGCGTATGTATAGTGTGTATAGTGTATAGCGTATGTATAGTGTATATAGTGTATAGCGTATGTATAGTGTATATAGTGTATAGCCTATGTATAGTGTGCATAGTGTATAGCCTATGTATAGTGTGCATAGTGTATAGCGTATGTATAGTGTGTATAGTGTATAGCGTATGTATAGGGTGTATAGTGTATAGCGTATGTATAGTGTGCATAGTGTATAGCGTATGTATAGTGTGTATAGTGTATAGCGTATGTATAGTGTGTATAGTGTATAGCGTATGTATAGTGTATATAGTGTATAGTGTATGTATAGTGTGCATAGTGTATAGCGTATGTATAGTGTGTATAGTGTATAGCATATGTATAGTGTGTATAGTGTATAGCGTATGTATAGTGTGTATAGTGTATAGCATATGTATAGTGTGTATAGTGTATAGCGTATGTATAGTGTTTATAGTGTATAGCATATGTATAGTGTGTATATATAGTGTATAGCATATGTATAGTGTGTATAGTGTATAGCGTATGTATAGTGTGCATAGTGTATAGCGTATGTATAGTGTATATAGTGTATAGTGTATGTATAGTGTGTATAGTGTATAGCGTATGTATAGTGTTTATAGTGTATAGCATATGTATAGTGTGTATAGTGTATAGCGTATGTATAGTGTGCATAGTGTATAGCGTATGTATAGTGTGTATAGTGTATAGCGTATGTATAGTGTATATAGTGTATAGCGTATCTATAGTGCGTATAGTGTATAGCGTATGTATAGTGTGTATAGTGTATAGCGTATGTATAGTGTGTATAGTGTATAGCGTATGTATAGTGTGCATAGTGTATAGCGTATGTATAGTGTATATAGTGTATAGTGTATGTATAGTGTGTATAGTGTATAGCGTATGTATAGTGTTTATAGTGTATAGCATATGTATAGTGTGTATAGTGTATAGCGTATGTATAGTGTGCATAGTGTATAGCGTATGTATAGTGTGTATAGTGTATAGCGTATGTATAGTGTATATAGTGTATAGCGTATCTATAGTGCGTATAGTGTATAGCGTATGTATAGTGTGTATAGTGTATAGCGTATGTATAGTGTGTATAGTGTATAGCGTATGTATAGTGTGTATAGTGTATAGCGTATGTGTGCATAGTGTATAGCATATGTATAGTGTGCATAGTGTATAGCATATGTATAGTGTATATAGTGTATAGCGTATGTATAGTGTTTATAGTGTATAGCATATGTATAGTGTGTATAGTGTATAGCGTATGTATAGTGTGCATAGTGTATAGCGTATGTATAGTGTATATAGTGTATAGCGTATGTATAGTGTGCATAGTGTATAGCGTATGTATAGTGTGTATAGTGTATAGCGTATGTATAGTGTATATAGTGTATAGCGTATGTATAGTGTGTATAGTGTATAGCGTATGTATAGTGTGCATAGTGTATAGCGTATGTATAGTGTGTATAGTGTATAGCGTATGTATAGTGTATATAGTGTATAGCGTATGTATAGTGTGTATAGTGTATAGCGTATGTATAGTGTATATAGTGTATAGCGTATGTATAGTGTATATAGTGTATAGCATATGTATAGTGTGTATAGTGTATAGCGTATTTATAGTGTGTATAGTGTATAGCGTATGTATAGTGTGCATAGTGTATAGCGTATGTATAGTGTGTATAGTGTATAGCGTATGTATAGTGTATATAGTGTATAGCGTATGTATAGTGTTTATAGTGTATAGCATATGTATAGTGTGTATAGTGTATAGCGTATGTATAGTGTGCATAGTGTATAGCGTATGTATAGTGTATATAGTGTATTGCGTATCTATAGTGTGTATAGTGTATAGCGTATGTATAGTGTGTATAGTGTATAGCGTATGTATAGTGTGTATAGTGTATAGCGTATGTATAGTGTGTATAGTGTATAGCGTATGTGTGCATAGTGTATAGCGTATGTATAGTGTGCATAGTGTATAGCGTATGTATAGTGTATATAGTGTATAGCGTATCTATAGTGTGTATAGTGTATAGCGTATGTATAGTGTGCATAGTGTATAGCGTATGTATAGTGTATATAGTGTATAGTGTATGTATAGTGTGTATAGTGTATAGCGTATGTATAGTGTATATAGTGTATAGCGTATGTATAGTGTGTATAGTGTATAGCGTATGTATAGTGTGTATAGTGTATAGCGTATATATAGTGTGCATAGTGTATAGCGTGTGTATAGTGTGTATAGTGTATAGCATATGTATAGTGTATATAGTGTATAGCGTATCTATAGTGTGTATAGTGTATAGCATATGTATAGTGTGTATAGTGTATAGCGTATGTATAGTGTGCATAGTGTATAGCGTATGTATAGTGTGCATAGTGTATAGCGTATGTATAGTGTGTATAGTGTATAGCGTATGTATAGTGTATATAGTGTATAGCGTATGTATAGTGTGCATAGTGTATAGCGTATGTATAGTGTGTATAGTGTATAGCGTATGTATAGTGTATATAGTGTATAGCGTATGTATAGTGTGTATAGTGTATAGCGTATGTATAGTGTGTATAGTGTATAGCGTATGTATAGTGTATATAGTGTATAGCGTATGTATAGTGTGTATAGTGTATAGCGTATGTATAGTGTATATAGTGTATAGTGTATGTATAGTGTATATAGTGTATAGCCTATGTATAGTGTGCATAGTGTATAGCCTATGTATAGTGTGCATAGTGTATAGCGTATGTATAGTGTGTATAGTGTATAGTGTATGTATAGGGTGTATAGTGTATAGCGTATGTATAGTGTGTATAGTGTATAGCGTATGTATAGTGTATATAGTGTATAGCGTATGTATAGTGTGTATAGTGTATAGCGTATGTATAGTGTATATAGTGTATAGCGTATGTATAGTGTATATAGTGTATAGCCTATGTATAGTGTGCATAGTGTATAGCCTATGTATAGTGTGCATAGTGTATAGCGTATGTATAGTGTGTATAGTGTATAGCGTATGTATAGGGTGTATAGTGTATAGCGTATGTATAGTGTGCATAGTGTATAGCGTATGTATAGTGTGTATAGTGTATAGCGTATGTATAGTGTGTATAGTGTATAGCGTATGTATAGTGTATATAGTGTATAGCGTATGTATAGTGTGCATAGTGTATAGCGTATGTATAGTGTGTATAGTGTATAGCGTATGTATAGTGTGTATAGTGTATAGCGTATGTATAGTGTATATAGTGTATAGCGTATGTATAGTGTGCATAGTGTATAGCGTATGCATAGTGTATATAGTGTATAGCGTATGTATAGTGTGCATAGTGTATAGCGTATGTATAGTGTATATAGTGTATAGCGTATGTATAGTGTGCATAGTGTATAGCGTATGTATAGTGTGTATAGTGTATAGCGTATGTATAGTGTGTATAGTGTATAGCGTATGTATAGTGTATATAGTGTATAGCGTATGTATAGTGTATATAGTGTATAGCGTATGTATAGTGTGTATAGTGTATAGCGTATGTATAGTGTGTATAGTGTATAGCGTATGTATAGTGTGTATAGTGTATAGCGTATGTATAGTGTATATAGTGTATAGCGTATGTATAGTGTGTATAGTGTATAGCGTATGTATAGTGTGTATAGTGTATAGCGTATGTATAGGGTGTATAGTGTATAGCGTATGTATAGTGTGCATAGTGTATAGCGTATGTATAGTGTGTATAGTGTATAGCGTATGTATAGTGTGTATAGTGTATAGCGTATGTATAGTGTATATAGTGTATAGCGTATGTATAGTGTGCATAGTGTATAGCGTATGTATAGTGTGTATAGTGTATAGCGTATGTATAGTGTGTATAGTGTATAGCGTATGTATAGTGTATATAGTGTATAGCGTATGTATAGTGTGCATAGTGTATAGCATATGTATAGTGTGCATAGTGTATAGCATATGTATAGTGTGCATAGTGTATAGCGTATGTATAGTGTGCATAGTGTATAGCGTATGTATAGTGTGTATAGTGTATAGCGTATGTATAGTGTATATAGTGTATAGCGTATGTATAGTGTGTATAGTGTATAGCGTATGTATAGTGTGCATAGTGTATAGCGTATGTATAGTGTGCATAGTGTATAGCGTATGTATAGTGTGTATAGTGTATAGCGTATGTATAGTGTGTATAGTGTATAGCGTATGTATAGTGTATATAGTGTATAGTGTATGTATAGTGTGTATAGTGTGCATAGTGTATAGTGTATGTATAGTGTGTATAGTGTATAGCGTATGTATAGTGTATATAGTGTATAGCGTATGTATAGCATATGTATAGTGTGCATAGTGTATAGCGTATGTATAGTGTGTATAGTGTATAGCGTATGTATAGTGTGTATAGTGTATAGCGTATGTATAGTGTGTATAGTGTATAGCGTATGTATAGTGTGCATAGTGTATAGCGTATGTATAGTGTATATAGTGTATAGCATATGTATAGTGTGCATAGTGTATAGCGTATGTATAGTGTGTATAGTGTATAGCGTATGTATAGTGTGTATAGTGTATAGCATATGTATAGTGTATATAGTGTATAGCGTATGTATAGTGTGTATAGTGTATAGCATATGTATAGTGTATATAGTGTATAGCGTATGTATAGTGTGTATAGTGTATAGCGTATGTATAGTGTGTATAGTGTATAGCGTATGTATAGTGTGCATAGTGTATAGCATATGTATAGTGTGTATAGTGTATAGCGTATGTATAGTGTATATAGTGTATAGCGTATGTATAGTGTGTATAGTGTATAGCGTATGTATAGTGTGCATAGTGTGCATAGTGTATAGCGTATGTATAGTGTGCATAGTGTATAGCGTATGTATAGTGTGTATAGTGTATAGCGTATGTATAGTGTATATAGTGTATAGCGTATGTATAGTGTGTATAGTGTATAGCGTATGTATAGTGTGTATAGTGTATAGCGTATGTATAGTGTATATAGTGTATAGCGTATGTATAGGGTGCATAGTGTATAGCCTATGTATAGTGTGCATAGTGTATAGCCTATGTATAGTGTGCATAGTGTATAGCGTATGTATAGTGTGCATAGTGTATAGCGTATGTATAGTGTGCATAGTGTATAGCATATCTATAGTGTGTATAGTGTATAGCGTATGTATAGTGTGCATAGTGTATAGCCTATGTATAGTGTGCATAGTGTATAGCGTATGTATAGTGTGCATAGTGTATAGCGTATGTATAGTGTGCATAGTGTATAGTGTATGCATAGTGTGCATAGTGTATAGCCTATGTATAGTGTGCATAGTGTATAGCGTATGTATAGTGTGCATAGTGTATAGCCTATGTATAGTGTGCATAGTGTATAGCGTATGTATAGTGTGCATAGTGTATAGCGTATGTATAGTGTGCATAGTGTATAGCGTATGTATAGTGTGCATAGTGTATAGCGTATGTATAGTGTGCATAGTGTATAGCGTATGTATAGTGTGCATAGTGTATAGCCTATGTATAGTGTGCATAGTGTATAGCCTATGTATAGTGTGCATAGTGTATAGCGTATGTATAGTGTGCATAGTGTATAGCGTATGTATAGTGTGCATAGTGTATAGCGTATGTATAGTGTGCATAGTGTATAGCGTATGTATAGTGTGCATAGTGTATAGCGTATGTATAGTGTATATAGTGTATAGCGTATCTATAGTGTGTATAGTGTATAGCGTATGTATAGTGTGCATAGTGTATAGCGTATGTATAGTGTATATAGTGTATAGCGTATGTATAGTGTGCATAGTGTATAGCGTATGTATAGTGTGCATAGTGTATAGCGTATGTATAGTGTGCATAGTGTATAGCGTATGTATAGTGTGCATAGTGTATAGCGTATGTATAGTGTGTATAGTGTATAGCGTATGTATAGTGTGTATAGTGTATAGCATATGTATAGTGTGCATAGTGTATAGCGTATGTATAGTGTGCATAGTGTATAGCGTATCTATAGTGTGTATAGTGTATAGCGTATGTATAGTGTGCATAGTGTATAGCGTATCTATAGTGTGTATAGTGTATAGCGTATGTATAGTGTGCATAGTGTATAGCGTATCTATAGTGTGTATAGTGTTGAGCGTATGTATAGTGTGCATAGTGTATAGCGTATGTATAGTGTATATAGTGTATAGCGTATCTATAGTGTGTATAGTGCATAGCGTATGTATAGTGTGTATAGTGTATAGCGTATGTATAGTGTGTATAGTGTATAGCGTATGTATAGTGTGTACAGTGTATAGCGTATGTATAGTGTGCATAGTGTATAGCGTATGTATAGTGTGCATAGTGTATAGCGTATGTATAGTGTGCATAGTGTATAGCGTATGTATAGTGTGCATAGTGTATAGCGTATGTATAGTGTATATAGTGTATAGCGTATGTATAGTGTGCATAGTGTATAGCGTATGTATAGTGTGCATAGTGTATAGCGTATGTATAGTGTATATAGTGTATAGCGTATCTATAGTGTGTATAGTGTATAGCGTATGTATAGTGTGCATAGTGTATAGCGTATGTATAGTGTGTATAGTGTATAGCGTATGTATAGTGTGTATAGTGTATAGCGTATCTATATACGTGAAACCTAGCATGAAACCTACTCTTCCCAGGGTTAAAAGTAAGCTCTCAAGTCAGCTAACAATTTTTGGTTACCAGAACATTCTGAAAGAGTAACCAAGCGCTGAACGTCCCCACAATGTACATATCTGGTTTCCTAGACGTTTCTTGAATCACAACAACAATCTTAGAATGTTACTCAGCTGTGTTAGTTGAGGTAAAATAATTTTTTTTTAAAGTAATAATAATAATTGCAATTGTGTATGGTCATGGTAACTGCCTGGACATTTAGTTAAGTGTTCTACAAGTCATTTCAATTCTTCAATGATTCTTTAACCAGATCCTTGCGCTCATGATATTGTTAAAACATTACTGACGTTATTTACAGTACATACATTTTACTGGTTTATTTACTGTTTTTTTTAAAATATGTATCTCCCTCAGAGAGAAACAATCAAAACATTACTGACCCATGCCCTGCAAGATGTTTTTTCCATGTCTGAATGAAAACCATCCGGGGACATACGTAACCAGTTTGTGTGTATGCAGCAGTAGGAAACATTTTCCTCGACAGGACCTTATAAATAAATATCTTACGAGACTATTCGTGAAATGTCCTAGTTGTAATGTTACCTCGCGACTGATTGCAACATAACAGGAACGTACACCGGTGTTCTTGGAATGTCCCTGGTTGGCTGGCCAGTCCTTTTTATAAACACACACATCTCTGAATGAGACGCAGAAACACCTTTTTTTTAATGTCCCTGGTTGGCTGGCCAGTGCTTTGCACACACACACACACACACACACACACACACACACACACACACACACACACACACACACACACACTGGGTATCTCTGAATGAGATGCGGAAACACCTTTTTTTCCCGTCCGTGCTGGTGCTCTGCATGCTTTGCGGTAAGACCGGGGAATTTCTCTCACGGAAAAAAGCTGCTTTTTAAAGCCATAGACAATAACAGCTGATTGGCGGCTGGATTCACCCAGGACCAAAGCGCCGGCCTTGATATCTCGTACAGGTCAGCAGGCTTTAGAGAGAGAAGATGCAGGTTTAAAATAGTACTTCCAATGGGGTACGTAATGTAGAAGGGTTTGGACACTGCCATGTATGGAGAAGGTTTTTAGGTTTCAAATTTGTTTCACATGAAGGAGGTATTTGGGCAGCGGCGGTGCAGTGGGTAGCAGTATTGCCTCACAGGTCCCGGGTTCGAATCTCAGCTCGAGCCTTTCTGTGTGGCGTTTGCATGGGTCTATGTGGGTTTCCTGCCACAATCCAAAGACGTGTGTGTTAGGCTAACTGTGGGGCATTAACATGGCAATTATGTCAAAGAGTATATGTGCTCAGTCAACCTACCCTGTATAAATAATGGTTAACTAAATTTTAAAAAAGGTGTTAGACACTGTCTTGTATGGAAAAGGTATTAACAGCACCATCTATGATGATACATGGTATTAGGGTTTAGACACTGTCACATGAAGCAGGTGTGTGTTAGATACTGTCTCACGTGAACAATGTTCTTGGTTTTCAACACCGTGTTACAGGGGGAAGGTATTAAGTTTCGGACACAACTGCAGAGATTGCATCCCTGTACCTGTCGGCTCATTGAGGTCCCCACCTTGTTTGCAATGAGCGCTGTCAAATTTCACATATCCACCAAAGCGCTTTATAACAATATTAATTTCCATGAAACCTATCGCCTATGACATTTTTGTCTCTGACCCTGAGGTAATGTGGCAAACAGATTGTGTTAGCTGCTCAGAACTCTCATTTCATTTCCATGGCAATGACCAATGCCCCTCAGCTTGTGTGAACATTCTCTCTCTCTCTCTCTCGCTCTCTCTCTCTCCTCTCTCTCTCTCTCTCTCTCTCTCTCTCTCTCTCTCTCTCTCTCTCTCTCTCTCTCTCTCTATCACTTTCTCTCTCTATCTATCACTTTCTCTTTCTCTCTCTGTCTATCACTCTCTCACACACACACACACACACACACACACACACACACACACACACACACACACACGTGTGTCTATATCTCTGTCATATTTTAATGGAGAAAAGGTTTGAACAAATTCATTGCAGTGCAAAAACGTATTACAGTGTCTAGAGAGGATGTAAAGGTTATTATCTTTCTCTCTACAGAATGATCAGAGAGACTGGTCGAAATTCAGAAGCATTTTGGGGATTTTTTTAAAGCTGATTTTGTTGAGGGCTGCTTGAGCAGATGAAAACACATTAGCTCACTGTATCTTGTGGGTAGTCTCCAGTACACAGGTGCTGCACTTTAGTCTGGTCTTGCAGGGTACCTGGCCTGGTGTGGATGGGGTAGCAGGATCACGTGATGGCAGGAATGAGCGATGGATAGATAATGGTATGAGTGATGGAGGGATAAAGATATGGAGGGATGTGATACCTGTTTGCCAGAGCAGCCAGACAGCGGTACACCACGCTGATTCTCTGGCGGTACACCACGCTGACCTCTGAAGAAAGGATTAAGCTTCCCTCATCCCTCTCATGCTCTGTCCGGAAACTTCTTTTTTATCTGGCATCGGAAACAATGGGCCGATATCGTCTGTCCCACAATCCCCCTCTCATCCCTTCATTCCCACAATCCCCCTTTCATCTCTTTATTGATCTGAGAGGCGGGATATTGAGGCTTAGGCCTGAATGACTGAACTTCCCCTTTGAGAAGAGAGAGAGAAAGAGAGGGAGAGAATGAAAGAGAGAGAGAGAGAGAGAGAGAGAGAGAGAGGGTCTAATCCAGTCTGATGGTGTTCCTGTGAAGTGTTGAGCATCTTACCTCAGTTCTTCCAGAAAACAAGATGCCCCCCCCCTGTATACAGCACCCCTCCCTTCATGTTGCCTCCTGACGATGGACCTTTGAGTGAGGTCACGGATCCTTCCGGAACAGGTGGGGGCATTCTTACAGAATCAAGGATTTAATGGAGGAGGGTGTGGACCTGTGGGTGGCTGGCTTTGTGCTGGCGTATAGATGTTGTGTCTGCGGCCACGCGCGTGCAATTTGTGAGAAGTAGGGGCGCGGTGGGAGAATCCATATATCAGCTCCCGTGAGGGAAAAAGAGGAATTACAATGAACCCCAATCATATCCCACAGTTACTTTCTGTTCTACTAAACGTGCACAATATTCTCCTTTATACTGCTGTATAGTATTATTCACAGGGTCAGTAGTTATACTGTTGTATAGTATTGTTCACATGGTCAGTAGTTATACTGCTGTATAGTATTGTTCACAGGGTCAGTAGGTATACTGTTGTATAGTATTGTTCATAGGGTCAGTAGTTATACTGTTGTATTATTCACAGGGTCAGTAGTTATACTGTTGTATAGTATTGTTCACATGGTCAGTAGTTATACTGCTGTATAGTATTGTTCACATGGTCAGTAGTTATACTGCTGTATAGTATTGTTCACAGGGTCAGTAGTTATACTGTTGTATTATTCACATGGTCAGTAGTTATACTGTTGTATAGTATTGTTCACAGGGTCAGTAGGTATACTGTTGTATAGTATTGTTCACATGGTGAGTGGTTATACTGCTGTATAGTATTGTTCACATGGTCAGTAGTTATACTGCTGTATAGTATTGTTTGCAGGGTCAGTACTTATGCTGTTATATAGTATTGTTTGCAGGGTCAGTACTTATGCTGTTATATTGTTCACAAGGTCAGTAGTTATACTGTTGTATAGTATTGTTCACATGGTCAGTAGTTATACATCTGCTATGTTTGAAGAAAAAAAACATCAACAACTGAACAACCTGTTTTCCCCCAAAAAAGACAGAAAAGTGTGTTTTGACTTTTGGGGCATTGTGTGAAGAAGCAGTGCAGGCATGCAATGGAGAGAGTGAGCACATTTAGGAGTGTGCTGGAACGTTAAGGAGTGTGTGGATATGTGCTGGAGTGTGTGAGAATATTTTGGGGAAATGTGGGAATATTTTAGTGAAAATGTTTTGAGTGTGTGAGAATATTTAGGAATGTGTCAGACTATGTGTGAGTATGTCAGAATATTTGGGTAAAATGTGGGAACATTTGTGAGTGTCTAGGAATATTCTAGGATCTGTGAGAACTAGGGATATGTTGGTAAAATTTGGGAATATTTGGGAGTGTGTGTGTGTGTGTGTGTGTGTGTGTGTGTGTGTGTGTGTGTGTGTGTGTGTGTGTGTGTGTGTGTGTGTGTGTGTGTGTGTGTGTGTGTGTGTGTGAATATTTGGGTGAAATATGTGACTATTTGAGAGTGCATGGGAATGTTTGAGTGAAGTGTGAGAATATTTGGAAGAAATATGAGAGTATTTAGGCATGTATGATTGAGAGTAAATGGGACTATTTTGGAGTGTGTGAGAATATTTGGGAGAAATATGGGAATTTTTGGGAGTGTGTGTGTGTGAGAAATGTGGATTGTGCAGGGATATTTGGAAGTGTGAGTGGTTTAGAGTATTTAAACATTTCATAGCAGTACTGGAGGGACTCTCAGGGAGATAAAACAGTAGGCAGTGACCTCAGAGAGGATTATAAAGCACGTTTATTATTCACAAAGCCTCAGGAGACACAGGTGTCTCCTAAAATATTTACATCAATAGAGGGAGAGAGACCTCTCTGAATTAGCATAGATTTTAACTGCCATTTCTTATTATTATTATACGGTTGTTATTGTTGTTATGTATTGTATTTTTTTATTATTCTTGCTAATTCATATGTTTATTTTTACTTTTTGTTCCTTGGCATTGTTATTTTTTGTTATTGTTAATATTGTTATTTTAAATGTCAGTACAGTACAATTATAGCATATATACATGACATGTTTATCCGTTTGTATTGTAAAATATGTTCTGCAAATGCGGCCAAAAAATGGAACAGTTGAAGTTAGCAGGAGACGGGGTGAGAAGATGAGGACAGGATGGAAGGATTGGGGGAGAACAGGGGGAACTCTGGGTACCAAGAGCACGGGCGGGGCAGCCGTGCTCACGCTGCAGCGTCAATGTGGCTCGGCGGGTGAGGGAGCGGGCGGGAAAGCGTTGCCCTGGCAGGAATCCGCCCACAGCGCGCCAACGTCCTGTCCTGTGTTACCATGCGGCTAAGCACTTCTGCTCCTCGAGGGAGGGAGGGAGAGGGACAGAGAAAGGAAGAGAGAGAGAGGGAGAAAGAGAGGGAGGGAGAGAGAGAGGGGGGAGACTTATGTATGGATAGATGCATGCCCACATGTACCAAGATATATATTGCTTGTTTATACCATTGTAACATTTTTGTGTTTGTCAACATAGTTACTATGCCTTGCCACTAACGCTCCATTCATATTGGACTTTGACAGAAAGAGGGAGAGAGGGGGGGGGGGGGGGGGGGGGGGGGGGGGGGGGGGTAAATGAGAGAGGGGGGAGTGATGGAGGAGAGAGAAAGAGACAGAGATGGAAAGAGGGAGGAAGAGAGCCTGAAGTGAGTTCCAGAGGCATAATGGAAATGTCCCCACTGACTGAGTCAAACAAGGTCTTAATTAAAGAGGCCACAGTTCACTAGGGCCACTCTTTTTCATTCAGATGGAACCATACAGGGGCGGCACGGTGGTGCGGTGGATAGCACCATCACCTCACAGCGAGGAGCTCCTGGTTTCGAATCCAGGCCGGGTGCCTTTCTGTGTTGGGCTTGCATGTTGTCCACGTGGGTTTCCTTTGGGTACTCTGGTTTTCTCCCACTGTCTTGCTTGATTTTCTCAAATACAGTGTAATGTTACATTGTCACATTATATCGATGCAAGAGGTACCCGACTTTGACCATCTAGCTTCCTAACGTGGCATTAATTACAGATCCAACAGAAAACAGGGCAACTCCGCGTCACTTTTCAAACTTCAGCTGTCGCTATCTAGAAAAAGCTAATCCTAGGTTGACTCTGCATCTTGTCAGCTCGTTGTTTGCAATTGGTTTCAGCAATTTGTTTTGACAGAGATTGCCAGTGCACCATAGATATGACTGAGCAGGTTTATTCTATAATATGTTCCAGGTAAAAATCCTGAATACTGCACCTTTGACCTATGAGGGGAGGGCAAAACCACAGATGACTCCTATTTTACACCATGACTCCTATTTTACACCATGACTCCTATTTTACACCATGTGTGTATCCACTGTGCATTGAAAACATACAGACGGGTGACAATTAATGGAGAAACCAAGATAAAGTGAGCCCTGGCATAGATTCTTGTCATGGTTTTTGATGCCTTTTTCCCATGCGGTCGTTTTCCTCGGTCGCCACGCGTGGGCACTGCTCTTTTAGTGGGGTTTTGCTCCGCCTCGTCTCTTTCTGCGGAGTTCTCTCATCAGCGTCCACATGTGTGCGTGGTTGCCTGAGAGCTACAAAAGCCCCCGTTTCCTACTTCCGGGGCTTCTGTATTATTTTGCACTGTTTTGCACTATTTTGTACTGTTCGGGTACTCAGTGTTTGTTGGGTGTGTGTGTTTTTTGTACCATTTGTGCTACTCGCCTATTCTTACGCCTCTCTTTACTGAGGCAGGGCGTTTATTTTGTCTGGCTCTTTCTTTAGTCACTTAGCTTGTAGAAGTATAGGACAACAGTTCTCTGTTCTATTCGCCTTTCGATGGCCTCTCCTTACTGAGAGATTGGGCGTTCATGCTTCTACATAGTTACTTAGCTTGTAGAAGTATAGGACAGCAGTTCTTTGTTCCTTCGCCTTTGTTTGGTTTTTTCTTACTGAGAAACCTGGTGTTCAAGCTTCTACTCATTTGCGTGTGACAGTGAGCTGGTTAGTAGCTTCGGTACGTGTGTTCCCTGTTTTGTCTCTCCCTGTCATGGGCTACGTTCCCCCGTACTGTGAGTCAGGGCGTTTATTAGTTTTTCATGTGTTGCGTGTTGCACTGTTGCCGGTAGAGGTTAGGACTCTGAGTCTGCTTTACTTCTGCCCTGTAGCGAGCAGTCTCTCCGTTTAGAGCGAGGGAGTTATTGTCCTTTATTCCTCCCTTTTATCCGCTCTAATTTCAGTCCCCTTGTTATTTTACCGCCTAGGCATTCTCTCTCCCACGCTTTGTTTTCTTCCCGGTTTTAGCTTGTGGTGGTTACCGAGTTTTCTCCTTCACGTGTTATGTGCCGTTCGCCCTATTATCCGGGTTCTTTATATCCCCTTAAATATGGGATCTCCCCGTCTCAGTGGCTCATAGAGCTTAATGTAATCCTTTGCTGCACGTGGCCTCTTCGAACCTCACACGTCACGCCCCTTGACAGATTCTACTCTAGTCTAGCATAGATTCTAGTCTCTGGAATTCTACTGGAGGGATGGAACACCATTTTCCCAAAAGATATTCCCTCATTTGGTGTTTTGATGATGGTGGTGGAGTGCGCTGTCTCACACGTCGGTCCAAAATCTCCCATAGGTGTTCAATTGGGTTGAGATCTGGTGACTGCGAAGGTCATAGCATATGATTCACATCATTTTCATACTCATCAAACCATTGAGTGACCTCCCGTGCCCTGTGGATGGGGGCATTGTGATCCTGGAAGAGACCACTCCCATCAGGATAGAAATTTGTCATAGAATAAAGGTGATCACTCAGAATAACTTTGTATTGATTTGCAGTGACCCTTCCCTCACTGTAGGGGTTTTTCCTTTATCGGAGCCACCGGACCCCCACACTGTAGTCCTTTAACAGAGCCACCGGACCCCTCACTGTAGGGGTTTATCCTTTAAAGAGCCACCGGACCCCCACACTGTAGGGGTTTATCCTTTAACAGAGCCACCGGACCCCTCACTGTAGGGGTTTTTCCTTTATCGGAGCCACCGGACCCCCACACTGTAGGGGTTTATCCTTTAACAGAGCCACCGGACCCCCTCACTGTAGGGGTTTATCCTTTAACAGAGCCACCGGACCCCCACACTGTAGGGGTTTATCCTTTAACAGAGCCACCGGACCCCACACTGTAGGGGTTTATCCTTTAACAGAGCCACCGGACCCCCACACTGTAGGGGTTTGTCCTTTAACAGAGCCACCGGACCCCCCACACTGTAGGGGTTTATCCTTTAACAGAGCAACCGGACCCCCACACTGTAGGGGTTTATCCTTTAACAGAGCCACCGGACCCCAAACTGTAGGGGTTTATCCTTTAACAGAGCCACCGGACCCCCTCACTGTAGGGGTTTATCCTTTAGCAGAGCCACCGGACCCCTCACTGTAGGGGTTTATCCTTTAACAGAGCCACCGGACCCCCTCACTGTAGGGTTTTATCCTTTAACAGAGCCACCGGACCCCTCACTGTAGGGGTTTATCCTTTAACAGAGCCACCGGACCCCCTCACTGTAGGGGTTTATCCTTTAACAGAGCCACCGGACCCCCTCACTGTAGGGGTTTATCCTTTAACAGAGCCACCGGACCCCCTCACTGTAGGGGTTTATCCTTTAACAGAGCCACCGGACCCCCTCACTGTAGGGGTTTATCCTTTAACAGAGCCACCGGACCCCCTCACTGTAGGGGTTTATCCTTTAACAGAGCCACCGGACCCCTCACTGTAGGGGTTTATCCTTTAATAACAGAGCCACCGGACCCCTCACTGTAGGGGTTTTATCCTTTAACAGAGCCACCCGGACCCCCTCACTGTAGGGGTTTATCCTTTAACAGAGCCACCGGACCCCCTCACTGTAGGGGTTTCTCCTTTAACAGAGCCACCGGACCCGCTCACTGTAGGGGTTTATCCTTTAACAGAGCCACCGGACCCCTCACTGTAGGGGTTTATCCTTTAACAGAGCCACCGGACCCCCTCACTATAGGGGTTTATCCTTTAACAGAGCCACCGGACCCCTCACTGTAGCGGTTTATCCTTTAATAACAGAGCCACCGGACCCCCTCACTGTAGGGGTTTATCCTTTAATAACAGAGCCACCGGACCCCCCTCACTGTAGGGGTTTATCCTTTAACAGAGCCACCGAACCCCCTCACTGTAGGGGTTTATCCTTTAACAGAGCCACCGGACCCCCTCACTGTAGGGGTTTATCCTTTAATAACAGAGCCACCGGACCCCCCTCACTGTAGGGGTTTATCCTTTAACAGAGCCACCGGACCCCCTCACTGTAGGGGTTTATCCTTTAACAGAGCCACTGGACCCCTCACTGTAGGGGTTTATCCTTTAACAGAGCCACCGGACCCCTCACTGTAGGGGTTTATTCTTTAACAGAGCCACCGGACCCCACACTGTAGGGGTTTATCCTTTAACAGAGCCACCGGACCCCTCACTGTAGGGGTTTATCCTTTAACAGAGCCACCGGACCCCTCACTGTAGGGGTTTATCCTTTAACAGAGCCACTGGACCCCTCACTGTAGGGGTTTATCCTTTTAACAGAGCCACCGGACCCCTCACTGTAGGGGTTTATCCTTTAACAGAGCCACCGGACCCCACACTGTAGGGGTTTATCCTTTAACAGAGCCACCGGACCCCTCACTGTAGGGGTTTATCCTTTAATAGAGCCACCGGACCCCTCACTGTAGGGGTTTATCCTTTAACAGAGCCACCGGACCCCCTCACTGTAAGGGTTTATCCTTTAACAGAGCCACCGGACCCCTCACTGTAGGGGTTTATCCTTTAACAGAGCCACCGGACCCCCTCACTATAGGGGTTTATCCTTTAACAGAGCCACCGGACCCCTCACTGTAGCGGTTTATCCTTTAATAACAGAGCCACCGGACCCCCTCACTGTAGGGGTTTATCCTTTAATAACAGAGCCACCGGACCCCCTCACTGTAGGGGTTTATCCTTTAACAGAGCCACCGAACCCCCTCACTGTAGGGGTTTATCCTTTAACAGAGCCACCGGACCCCCTCACTGTAGGGGTTTATCCTTTAATAACAGAGCCACCGGACCCCCTCACTGTAGGGGTTTATCCTTTAACAGAGCCACCGGACCCCCTCACTGTAGGGGTTTATCCTTTAACAGAGCCACTGGACCCCTCACTGTAGGGGTTTATCCTTTAACAGAGCCACCGGACCCCTCACTGTAGGGGTTTATCCTTTAACAGAGCCACCGGACCCCACACTGTAGGGGTTTATCCTTTAACAGAGCCACCGGACCCCTCACTGTAGGGGTTTATCCTTTAACAGAGCCACCGGACCCCTCACTGTAGGGGTTTATCCTTTAACAGAGCCACCGGACCCCCTCACTGTAAGGGTTTATCCTTTAACAGAGCCACCGGACCCCTCACTGTAGGGTTTTTTTCCTTTAATTTGTCACCCTGTCTGTATATTGTTTAGCTCCAGTTGTCTAAACAGTGATGTCCTTGGCACATTTGTGAATGCTGGTTTCCCTTTAACACTCACTGCAACTCCTGATGCATAAGGAGCTGTTAATTGTTCTTAATTAGACACGTTCAACCCTCTCCTGGGAGGTGCTTTCTTCTCCTGAGGCCACTTCCTGTCTAAAATATCTGTACATGCCATGAAGAATAGATGCCCCATATTCACAACCCAGGACTTTTAATGAGTTCTCAGACAACTATTCCTGTCATTTTCTGTAATGGACTACATGGTGAAAGACTCTATGAGAAAGAGGTCACTTTTTTGTAAAGAAAATATTCAGTTACAGTCTGACAGGTAAAGCCAGTAGGGTCCTAAATGCTTAAGGTGTGGAAACCTGGCCGCTGAAGTGAGCTAAACTTAACCAAGCTGAACAACGTAGTGACATTTCAGGTCTATGAGATTGCCCTGTTCTAGATTTAACCCTTTGAAGAGTAGCTTTTTTTTGGAATGTTTTTTTTCTTTATTTTCTAAGTCTGTGTTCTAGAACTCCATTGCTTTCAGTTGCCAGTAGCGATTGTTACATCAACAATAGAAGGTTCAGTTAAGAACATTCTAATCACATATTTGTGATCATACACCATAAAGGCTCAATAGTCTGCAAGTGAAACCACAAGAAATACGTGTGAACTGGCATTGCAATGTGACCGGGCAGCCTGCTATCCAGCCAACAACAAGTTATGTCGTATGTTCATATTTGGCCTGGATGCCTATTTTCAAGCCAAAATGAGGACTGCATTTAGCCCAAAATGCTAATGTTACCTAGCCTGTTCCCTGCCAGGCTAGCTCATATTGACATGATGAGTGACATTCTTCCCTTAGCATTTCTTGAGATAGTGCCTCACGAGTGGTGAGACATTTTGAGGGAATTGTGACTCGCTGCGTGGCAATCAAAGGGCCGCCAATGTTTCCATGAGCTCAAGAGATCAACCCAGTGAGAGGATGTTTAGGGAGCCTTGCTGCTTGTTTTATAAACGCTGTGTCCCCGCAAAGCAGGTAAATGTGAAAAATGCGGAAGCACGGCGTCATAGTTCGCCCCGTCCTAACGGCCCTATTGGCAGTTGAGTGGCGGGGTGGGTCTGGACGGCGGATGATTGAATGTTTGTCTGTAGGAGGCTAATGGGGCTGTGGATGTATTGGACGTGAGGGTGATGGTGTGGAACAGGAGGCACGAGGCGCAGCTGGAGCCGATTACAGGGACTCAACAGCGGCAGCGAGGGTCAGTGTGTGCTGTCCACAGGTAGTGCTGTGTCTATGGCTCTCTCCGAATCAGAGCCCTGTCTACTGCGCCCTGTCTCCTCTGTACTGTGTACTGGCAGATGTGTGCTGTTTGACGTGCACTGTTTAGGTGCCGTGGAAGTGTCGTGAGACATCCCGCCCTTGCGCGGCCATGTCGCGTGCTGTTTTTGTTGTTGTTGAAGGAAAACGTCGGCCCCTCAGCTGCGCGTGATTATTTATGCGACCGAAATGTTTGCGTACTCCTTGCAAAGTGCGCTCCCGAATATACTCAGTGAAACCCCGGAAGTATATCATACGGGGGTTTTAAGTATACTACATTTGGAGAAAATGTCGCCTACTTAACGACTTTCTCGTCCTGTCTACTCAAAAACGCCTATGCAATAGTATGGAAGGGTGCTGACTCGGACACAGCCTCTGTGTGCTATGGGTCAGTGCTGTGTTTGTTGTGCTGTACCAGGCTGTGTCAGTGCTGTTTCCATGCTGTCAGTGGCCTATCAGTATGTATCAGACTATAGTGTCAGTTCTGGGTCAGTGTATGCTGTATCAATGAATGCTTTTGTCAGTGTATGCTGTCAGTACTGTTTTTGTGTGCATACTGTATCATTGCATTGTGACTTTCAGGGTGGTGCATTTATGAGCACTTTAAAAGTATATGTGTCTGAAGAATATTTATACCACTAGTCAGATTATATTTTACCATTATAAAGCTTTCTTTTCCAAACAAAGGCTTCAAATACTATTGTGGCTCACCCTATAAAACAGTCTCTTTGAATGCTTAATGTAAAGAGGAATTTAGGGGGTTTTGAGATGAGAGAAGACGAGAGGATGGAGTGGAACTGAAAGGATTTCAGGCTCTATCTTGACGATCTTAGCTCTTGGTCTAAAACGCGTAGCGCAAGTGCATAAATAGGGTGTGTCCAAGTCCACTTTTGCTCGATGGGGGCGCATACTTTGAGCGCAAAGTAAGGCGCTAGGTTCAAATGGGCTGAATTTAGCCTCTTAATTAATTATAGGTGTGTCTTGGGCGTAACATGCAATAAACCAATCAATAGATGGATTTAGGGTGAACCAGAGGTGTGGAACTGAATCTTTGGGTTTAGAAGGATCAATAGTCTGGGGGACTATAGATCGCTTTATTAAGCCATACAGGACACAGCATGAACAATACAAGTCTCATTTTTCTGACCTAATTTTGTTCAATTAAGATTTTCCAAAAACTTTTTTTTTAAAGTATGTAATTCCCATTTAAGGTAAGAAATTATATTATATTTATTGTGAATTGTGAAAAATATGAATCCTTCTATTTAATTGTGTCAAAGTTAACCCTTTAAGGTGTAGTCAAATATCACAAATATGTGATTAGAATGTTCTTAACTGAACATTAAGAACATTCTAATGCTGATGTGACAATCACAACTGGTAATTGAAAGCAATGGAGTTCTAGAACACTGACTTAGAATTTTGAAAAAACATTCCTAAAAAACCTCCTCTTCATAGGGTTGAGCGCCCTTTCTGGATAGACGCAGGCCTGCCATGCTGCGAGCCTGATAAGAAGCTCGTGTTTAGTGGCTAAGCGGAATTAGGCTGTAATCACTGATGTTTTATGGCTGCTGTCGGGTCTTCACAGTAACGGCAGAAAGGGTCAACGTGCTCCTGCTCACGACCATAAACTCCTCTATTAAAACACCCTGTTATAATTCTGATGAATGCCTCATTCGTCTTTACCTGACACGGCGCAGGCTTGTCCCGAACGGCAAGCGTATGTCAGGGTTATCATTCTAGACTAGATATCCCTCTGCCCGTTGTTCTGTCCGTCTCAAATGTACTCTGCATGTCCCTTAAAAGCCTACGTCTGTATGTGTGTCTGTCTGTCGCAAATGTACTCTGTAACAGCCCCATAACAGCCCCCTGTCTGTCTGTCTGTCCTATACACAGACATGTATGTCCCAAGTACTGACCACATTCTCTCCTAGAATTGTCCTTTGTCCATTGACCATATTCTCTATGCACTGTGTCCTATACATATTCCCTATTCCCTGTGTTCAATGCTTTTACCCA
This sequence comes from Synaphobranchus kaupii, assembly GCA_029718625.1. Taxonomy (NCBI): domain Eukaryota; kingdom Metazoa; phylum Chordata; class Actinopteri; order Anguilliformes; family Synaphobranchidae; genus Synaphobranchus; species Synaphobranchus kaupii. The sequence continues at coordinate 3,416,010 of CM056379.1, forward strand.
TACCCTATCTCCTCCACCATATACATATGGCTGATACCATATGGCCTATGGCCTTGTCTGATGTTATATGGCTTATGCCCTATGCTCTTGCCCTATGTCCAATGCATTATTCCCTTACCCTGTGTCCTATGTCCTATGCTCTTGCCCTATGTCCAATGCATTATTCCCTTACCCTGTGTCCTATGTCCTATGCTCTTGCCCTATGTCCAATGCATTATTCCCTTACCCTGTGTCCTATGTCCTATGCTCTTGCCCCATGTCCAATGCATTATTCCCTTACCCTGTGTCCTATGTCCTATGCTTATACTCTTACCCTATGCCCTCCACCATATACGTAGCTATGGCTAATGATATAAGGCCTATGCCCTATGTCCAATGCACTATTCCCTTACCATGTGCCCTATGTACTATGGTCTATGCCTTTACCCTTACCCTACGCTGTGGATACTCAACTCTGTCCCTCGAATCCAAGTCCGGCCCTGGCTTTCTTTTCTCCCAGGTAATTAACTGAACAATTAGCGCTGCTGATTGGCCAGACCGCCTTCACACCCGACTCCCAGGTAAACACTGCCCTATGCCCTCCATCCTATACAGTATGTAGCTATGGCTAATGCTATAAGGCCGATGCCCTATGCTCTGGCCCTATGTCCAATGCACTATTCCCTTACCCCTGTGTCCTATGCCCTATGCTCTGGCCCTATGTCCAATGCACTATTCCCTTACCCCTGTGTCCTATGTCCTATGCTCTGGCCCTATGTCCAATGCACTATTCCCTTACCCCTGTGTCCGATGTCCAATGCACTATTCCCTTACCCCTGTGTCCTATGTCCTATGCTCTGGCCCTATGCCCAATGCACTATTCCCTTACCCCTGTGTCCTATGTCCAATGCACTATTCCCTTACCCCTGTGTCCTATGCCCTATGCTCTGGCCCTATGTCCAATGCACTATTCCCTTACCCCTGTGTCCTATGCCCTATGCTCTGGCCCTATGTCCAATGCACTATTCCCTTACCCCTGTGTCCTATGCCCTATGCTCTGGCCCTATGTCCTATGCACTATTCCCTTACCCCTGTGTCCGATGTCCAATGCACTATTCCCTTACCCCTGTGTCCTATGTCCAATGCACTATTCCCTTACCCCTGTGTCCTATGCCCTATGCTCTGGCCCTATGTACCATGCAGTATTCCCTTACCCCTGTGTCCTATGTCCTATGCTCTGGCCCTATGCCCAATGCACTATTCCCTTACCCCTGTGTCCTATGTCCAATGCACTATTCCCTTACCCCTGTGTCCTATGCCCTATGCTCTGGCCCTATGTCCTATGCACTATTCCCTTACACCTGTGTCCTATGTACCATGCAGTACTCGGGTACAGTGCAGTAATGGGACAGGAGGGGTTGTGTAACATTTATGCATTTGCCATTATATGAATTATTCAGCGTTGGGCAGGCTCTCCTGGTGAATTGTAATGCACAAGCGACGCAGTGGCGGAGCTGCAAGAGGCTGTAATTGAGGCAGGCCCCCGCGACACACTGGCTCATTCATCAGCATCACCGCACTCCCCACAGAGTGCCGTTAAAGCACATTCATCCGCCAGGGTTTGTTTCATAAAGGTCAAGAACCTGCTCTGCTCAGACACGCTTAAAAGGTGACCGAAAAAAAAAGAGATTTGTGAGAAACGACTCCAGTGTTCGCACGGCGGTAGATCAATTACTGATCTCGGACCAGTCAGGTGCCACTGTTAGGGATAACTGATCTCTCCTTGCTGTTGGGGATTACTGACCTCAGACCAGTCAGTTTATTTTACCGTGCCCTTTACACTTACTGTCTGTGTCGACCTCTTTCATTGGCTAGTCTGTAGCAGATCTACTTGTGTCAGTGGCTCTCATTTGCCAAGCCGTTCCTGGTCTTATTGGTGAAGCTGTACCAGGTCTTTCTGCTTGTCTGACCTGCTCTCATTGGTCAGGCTGTTCCAGGTCTGCCAATGTGACTCTTCTCATTGGTCAGGTTGTGCTCGCTAAAACTGGAATTAGCATCATACACTATAGTATCATATCCCGCAACATAGACAACAGTGTCACAGGGAGTGCTCTCATTTTCGTTGCTTTACTGACTTAGCCTTAAGACTTAGCCGTAGCTTTGCTGTGTGTACTAGAATTGATGTCCATGGCTTTGGATAGCTGTTATGTTATGATGGAATTGTACATTATGCTGACCTTTGAATAGAAGGGTCTGCCAAGTGCATGTAATGTAACGTAACGTAATGTGTTTTTACAGCATAGCTGCTTGGCCAAAGTTAGCATTTAGACGTCGCGCACGTGATTTTTTTTGTTGCTTGTCCCACCATCCTTATGTGTTCTCATAATTCAGCTGACACTGTGTGGCTGCGTTTGCTGTGCTGTAATTGGGTAAGGTATACAGGGAATAGTGCAGTCCTGAAGCTGTTTGTTGTGAGCCCAGGCCAGATGAGGAGTGTTCTTTGTAAAGCTGTAAACCTCGAAGAGCCCTGCGGTCCAAAGAGCTCTGCGGTCCAAAGAGCCCTGCGGTCCAAAGAGCCCTGCGGTCCAAAGAGGCCGACGCTGTTTAATCCAAAATAGCCTGCGGAGGAAGTGAAGGCTTCTGGGAGTTCAGTTTGAACTGAATTAACCGTGGCACCATCTCTGTCTGTGTATGCCACACTCAAATGAAGCACACACACACAAACAGGTCACCCCACCTCACGCATACAGACAAACATGCAAACGCACACACACAGGCTCAAACACACATACACTTGTGCACATAAATTCACACACATGCACTCAAATACGTACACACATCCTCACGCATGCAAGGCACACACACACACACACACATACGTACACACAGAGACAGAGAGTATTGTGCTTTACATGCAGATAGGGCAGATTAAAGCAGTGTTCAGATGCTAATTAAAGCAGCGCTGCAAGCCTCCTCCACTTAGGGAGGGAGAAAACACACACACACACAATAACACGCACACACACACACACACACACACACAATAACACGCACACACACACACACACACACACACAATAATACACACAATAACACACACACACACAAACACACAATAATACACACAATAACACGCACCACACACACACACACACACACACACACACACAATTACACACACACACACACACACACACACACACACACACACACACACAATAATACACACAATAACACGCACACACACACACAATAATACACACAATAACACACACACACACACACACACAATAATACACACACACACACACACAATAATGCACACACTAACACACATGCACACTCACACACATATATGCACATGCACACCAACACACACTCACACGCGTACACACACACACACACACACATGCACACTATCACACACACACACACACACACACTAACGCACACACATATTTGCACATGCACACTAACACACACACACACACACACACACTCACACGCACACACACTAACGCACATGCACAATCACACACATATATACACACACACAATAACACGCACACACACACACACAATAATACACACACACACACACACGCACTAACGCACATGCACAATGACACAGGAATGAGTTCAGTTTTTGAAGCATTTAATATGACAAAAGCTACATTGATCCTCATCACTGATGTTAAAAATAGTGGTTTGTGGAAATCAATGAGCAAGAGGATGAAAATAACACCTCGTGCCGGGAGAGTGAGTCAGAGCACGGGAGAGTGAGTCAGTGCCGGGAGAGTGGGTCAGTGCCGGGAGAGTGAGTCAGTGCCGGGAGAGTGAGTCAGTGCCGGGAGAGTGAGTCAGTGCCGGGAGAGTGAGTCAGTGCCGGGAGAGTGGGTCAGTGCCGGGAGAGTGAGTCAGTGCCGGGAGAGTGAGTCAGTGCCGGGAGAGTGGGTCAGTGCCGGGAGAGTGAGTCAGTGCCGGGAGAGTGAGTCAGTGTCGGGAGAGTGAGTCAGTGCCGGGAGAGTGAGTCAGTGCCGGGAGAGTGAGTCACGGGGGATCTGGGGGGGGACAGAGCCCGCTATCCACCACGGAATACACCGGAAAAGAAATGACTCATCACCAATAAAAATAGACCATTGTCTCTGTGTGTGTGTGTTAGCTTGAGTGTTTACGTTTGAATATGCGTGCGTATTTCAGTGTGTAATTCTCATTCTCAGGTACTTTGAGAATTTTGTGTATGTGTGCATAAAATAAACATTCTGTGAAGGAAAGTTTGGTCAGATCACTCAATGTTCACTTCTCTCCATCAATTTCAATTTCAAGGTGCTTTATTGGCATGACATGTACTGTGTTGCCAAAGCAAATGTTACAAACAACAATAAAAATAAGAACAATAATCAATAAATAAATAAGAATCAACTCAACAACTTGTTAGCAAATATACACATAACACGCATAAAACATAAACATCATACGCATACTGTTATATGTATGACTTATGATATACAAAACTTATTAACTAACTGCAGGTGTTGTGCTTCTGCGTCGATGGCAAGTTGCTATATATAAAGTAACTAGTGGGACTGTGTGTCCTTCACCCAGTAGAATTGGTAACCTTTCTTCATCCGAAAGTTTGGCAAAATTTGGAAGTATTGTTGCTGTTTTTTCAAAGAAATCATTCAGAATTTCTGTATATTTGTTGCAGTGTAGAAGGAAGTGTATTTCTGTCTCAACCTCACCTATCTCTCTCTCTCTCTCCCTCTCTCTCTCTAGGCCCTATATCCCAGCTCAGAGGAAGGCTGGCAGATCTATAGCTCCGCCCAGGATGTGGATGGGAAGTGCGTGTGCACGGTGGTGGCGCCTGCGCAGAATATGTGTAACCGTGACGCCCGCAGCAAGCAGCTCCGCCAGCTCATGGAGAAGGTGAGTTTCACCTGTCAGTCACCCAGCGGGGTTCTCCTCCTTTCTATTTACAAGAATGGCTGCTGCTCCAGGAGGAGGAGTGTGGACCACAGACAGTCATGATGTGTTCTGCACCACAGACAGTGTATAATGTATAGTGCACCACAGATAGTTTATAATATATAGTGCACCACATACGGTGTATAATGTATAGTGCACCACAGACAGTGTATAATGTATAGTGCACCACAGACAGTGTATAATGTATAGTGTACCACAGACAGTGTATAATGTATAGTGCACCACATACAGTGTATAATGTATAGTGCACCACATACAGTGTATAATGTATAGTGCACCACAGACAGTGTATAATGTATAGTGCAACACAGACAGTGTATAATGTATAGTGCACCACAGATAGTGTATAATGTATAGTGCACCACAGATAGTGTATAATGTATAGTGCACCACATACAGTGTATAATGTATAGTGCACCACATACAGTGTATAATGTATAGTGCAACACAGACAGTGTATAATGTATAGTGCAACACAGACAGTGTATAATGTATAGTGCACCACATACGGTGTATATATAGTGCACCACAGTGTGTATATATAGTGCACCACATATATTGTATAATGTATAGTGCACCACAGTGTGTATATATAGTGCACCACAGATAGTGTATAATGTATAGTGCACCACAGTGTGTATATATAGTGCACCACAGATAGTGTATAATGTATAGTGCACCACAGATAGTGTATAATGTATAGTGCACCACAGATAGTGTATAATGTATAGTGCACCACAGTGTGTATATATAGTGCACCACAGATAGTGTATAATGTATAGTGCACCACAGTGTGTATATATAGTGCACCACAGATAGTGTATAATGTATAGTGCACCACAGTGTGTATATATAGTGCACCACAGATAGTGTATAATGTATAGTGCACCACAGTGTGTATATATAGTGCACCACAGATAGTGTATAATGTATAGTGCACCACAGTGTGTATATATAGTGCGCAGGCACAGGCTAATATTAGTTATTGTGCATCTTTATGAATCACCGCATACCCAGAAGGCTTTTTTTTTTGTCTGTTCCTCTACTGAACTGCATGATTCATAAGAGTTTTCTGAGCCAGGACACATCCAGGGTTTCTTTTCCCCAGCCCCCTGATCAGTGTGACAGAGGGTGAGATGAGGATGGTGAGGACGAAGCACAGGGAGCTCGGTCTCAATAGGATGTGAGATGAGATCAGGATGAGACGATGGAACGGAGTTTGTGATCCCAGGAGAGCAGGACTCTCCCGGGAGGCTGTGGAGAATGAGATTAGAGTGAGATTAGAGAATGAGATTAGAGTGAGATTAGAGTGAGATTAGAGAATGAGATTAGAGTGAGATTAGAGTGAGATTAGAGTGAGATTAGTGTTAACCTGAAACTGTGAGATTATGTTACATTGCATTGCAGGAATTTAGCAGATGCTCTTATCAAGAGTGACTTACACAGACTTGTTACATAGTATCCATTTTATACTGCTGGATATATACCGAAGCAATTGCTCAAGGGTACAATGGCAGTGTCCTAACAGGGAATGGAACCTGCAACCTTTAGGTTGCAAATCCAGTTCCTTACACATTGTACTACACTAGTGTGAAAGAGGGTGAGTTTAGGATGACATGTGGTGAGATCAGTTTGAGAGGAAGTGAGATTGTGGTGAGACGAGGAGGTGGCAGTTGAGACACGGGGGGAGACAGTGGGCCTCATTTATCAGTATGGTCGTAAAAAAGGGCGTATATTTCACGGATCCAGCTTGCGTACAAAATGCTCACGTGTGATTCATTAAACTTGTGTAAATCACTGATCTGAGCATGAATGTATGATAAATCAGACTTGACCTTATATTCTGAAGAGGGTGGGTGATATCATTTGGAAAGTGGCCGTGTAACGTGATAGAAGACACGAATGTGACTTGATTCGTCAAGATTTCTATCACGCCGGTTGCGACGTTAGGTTTTCTAGGTGTAGGAGGGGAGTCAATGTGGAACGCTGGAAAGACTGACATTTTGAAAGGACCTGAGAGCTGGGGTTTGTCATGCGCATCAAAGGACCAGGCAGCCTTGGAATAACACTTGGCGACTAGGATGTCCTTTGGATGTGTGGGCCATTGGCTCACAGGAATGTCCCCATCTGGGGAAAAGACTGATAAGGAGAAACGGAACTGTGTCATGAGTGAATATGTGTGTTTTGGGGGCATTTAGGGCAGAAGGGGTCATTAAGCCACTGGCCAAACTATGGAAAGGGAAATGGGAAATGGCCGACCTGTCCACCTGTTGACCTTTTCCGTGACCTCACACGTGGTCAGTCCTATGGGAAAGACTACGGACAATACCACAGTGCCCTCATGTTGGCACCTCTGTCATTACACCCTTTACTTCTCTCCTGGAACAGGGCTCTGAAACTTCTGTTGAGATGGTCAACAGACCCTGTAAAACTTACAAACATTGCACATGTGATTCTTATATTGTTACATTATGTCTTATGTAGTAGTAACAGGACTTGCATGTAAAATGGTTCATCAGGAGGGAATTTTCATGACAACTGCAACATAATAAGACTGTTAATCTGTTAATAATAATAATAATGTTTATGTTTGGTATGGATGTAATCCGGTAAAATCAAGGAATCGAATGAGATACATTTCATACCAAATGGAGTTTAGTAAAACATAGTTTCAACCACTCAGGGAAAAACTATAACATTGGAATGTCCTTCTCTGGTAATCATCTCCTTGTCCCCTTCTCCCTACTCAACATCCCCCAAAGGTGAGGGTCTAAATTCCAGATTCGACCACACCTCCAGGATAATTTATGGCACTGCCGCCTGGTTCAAACGCGTGATTTGGCATAAAAGAAAGGGAGACAAACCTATCTGGGAGAATCGTAACCGATCTCCCACACCGTGCAGATTGTGTGTGTGTGTGTGTGTAGGGAAGATCGCAACCGACTTCCCACACCGTGCAGACTCTGTGTTTTGTGTAAGGAAGATCGCAACCGACTTCCCACACTGCGTATTCTGTATCTGTGTGTAGCTGAAGCAGGCCGGATAAGATATTTACTCTGTGTTTCTTTTCTTCATTTTTGTATTTTGTAATTGACATAATTCTAAGATAATGTGAATAAATTATTCTTATTTTAACTTGCGTGGTCTCCATGACTCTAATCCATTTTATACCTTTTTCAGCCTAAATTACGACTGAATACTCAGGGGAACAATTCTGACCAATGACCAACTGATCAGTGGTGTGGTACTTTATGTGGAGTTCCCAAGTTGTGAATAGGCGGCCAAGTTCTGCCAGTACAAGGGATTGGTGATGCATGGTTCTGGGAATTTGATGTAAAGAGAACCCATGGGCGTTCTACGTCGGTTCTTGTCAAATTATCCTTAAGGAGCCCTCTGAGTGCACGCTGACCTGGGCTCGCAACTATCTATGTAAAATATAATGCATGTATTGTGTTGGCCAGACCCCCAACCTCTGTGTTCTCCACCAAACTGAGATTCGGCAATAGTGCTAATCCCGGGAGCATATATTGAGTAATGGTGGCACACCAGGAAGAGTCGAGTGTAACCACTCCGAGCTTCACGCATGATTAAAGTGAAATTCTAAATTATAGTTTAATATGGAGTCAGATAATTACGAGTAAACCAATAGTAACTGTTACGCTTACTGTTTGTGATCATAGATATATTCGATGTGTTGTTCAGCTCCTTTGTGAGTGTTCTAATGCTCCCATTAGAATATTGATATTTGGACGACAGGTCAGATATATCCGTGATGACAACATGGCCCCGTTTGCGAACGGAGAATAATACGAATCATACTGATCCATTTCAGGCCTGTCTTAAGCGGGATATGGAGCAGCGCATTCATATCTGACTCGTGGCGACGGACCCAGTATATTCTTAAATGTACTTGTGCTCTATTCATGAACGGAGGATAAATCACTAACCTCTTTTTATTTACATCACAACAGCAGAGGAAAAACACGTTTGCTCCTTCCCCTCCAGCTATTCCCTCATTGGTCTAGCTGTGCGGGTTCTACATAAGCTAATAAAACTAGATTGGATTCATAGAAAAAATATGGAAACAGTTTTGCGTCTTGCATACAGCACTTATGATAACTGATAACTGCGCAGTGCTCTGAACAAAAGTTATTTGTCTTCATTATAGGCTGTACAACTATTCCCTCACAGTTCATTGCATGCAATGCCACTGCCTCGCCACTAGGGGAAAGCGTACGCAAGGTCGAGAGCTGTCGTGAGATTTCATCGTACCGTACACCCACGTTCATTTTGATAAATCCAGGCATTTCCCTAAAAATGGCCATACGCCCACTTTACGATCAGATTTGAACGTATGCCTGAATGATAAATGAGGCCCAGTGAGTTTAGGATGAAAGGCTGTAGACCTGTTCTGGTTGGGGGCCATGGGGTACCTCCTTGTTCTGAGCTTGGGTTGGTTTAGCCCAATACACAGCCTGAATATAATTTTTTGAGAAAGAGACAAAAAAACAGCTTTAGTTTGTGTCCTGTCAGCTGCTTCTGACAGCAGAGGCCAAAAGAGCCATCCTGCAGGCTCCCAGACCAAAGGGACCATCCTCTGGAGGGAGCACGCCCAGGGGTAGCGGAGAGGAGAGAGAGAGAGAGAGAGAGAGAGGGATAGGGGGGGAAGCGATGGGAGGAAAAACAGAATTTTGGCAGCCCTTTATTAACCTTAAAAAAGTCATCAACAACTTTAAAAATCTGAAATAAATATAAAGAATAAAAATGTGGTACCATGACAACACACCAACACCATATAAACCCAGGACCACAGAAAAAAATATATAAAATATATACACGGTTTATATATAAGTTTATAATATGCACATTTCACACTGACAAGAGAAGAGAGGCAGAAAGAGGAGGATACAAAGAGGGAGAGGGGAAGAGAGAAAGAGGAGGAGAGAGGCAGACATAGAGAGGGAGGGAGAGAGAAAGAGGAGGAGAGAGGCAGACATAGAGAGGGAGTGAGAGAAAGAGGAGGAGAGAGGCAGACATAGAGAGGGAGGGAGAGAGAAAGAGGAGGAGAGAGGCAGACAGAGAGGGAGGGAGAGAGAAAGAGGAGGAGAGAGGCAGACAAAGAGAGGGAGGGAGAGAGAAAGAGGAGGAGAGAGGCAGACATAGAGAGGGAGGGAGAGAGAAAGAGGAGGAGAGAGGCAGACATAGAGAGGGAGGGAGAGAGAAAGGGAGAGGGTGTGAGGTGGAGACAGTGACAGGTGACATTATGCAGTCTATTCATTGGACCATGAACACGTGTGTAACCCGGGGTTTCTCAGCACTGTGACTCCTCCCGCATCCATCATGGGCGCAGTCTGTCATACGTGTGTCTGCAGGCGTGTCCGGGCGTGACATTGCTTGCGTGTTGGAGGTTCACGGCGCTGATTTGAAAGCCTTTCCTCCTGCCGTTCATTGTGACAGCCCTGAGAGGTTTCTCCACCGTACGTGATATGACACTACATTTCCCATAAAGCTCCCATTTTCTCTGAAGATGCAGCTGGACTATTTATCTTTCTCACTGGTGTGCTGTAAGACCAATGTGTGGTTTCTACCCTTTGTAAATGCCCCCCCCCCCCCCCCCCCCCCCCCCACCCCCAGGTGACCTTGTTGTAGAAGTAAAACTAGTGAAACCTCTCCTGACAATTAGACGTAATTGCCTTGCTTTCACTGTGAATTATGAACAGAGTCAGATTAATTCCTCTCACCGCAGTCAATGGTTACAAATGAATACATTCCCTCCTCTGCAGTTCCCTGCTATGTTATTAAATGAGCTTTATTGACAATTTTGCCACGTAAATCGCAGCTATGTGGTTTCTCTACTGGTGCTCATTATGACTATTCATACAGTGATTGGTACAGACAGTCTGTCTCAGAGAGATTAGCTCAGACAGCTTTTCTCGCAGGGATTGGCTCAGACAGTCTGCCTCGCAGATTGGCTAAAACAGTCTGCCTCGCAGGGATTGGCTCAGACAGTCTGCCTTGCAGGCATTGGCTCAGACAGTGTGCCTCGCGGGGATGGGTTTAGACAGTCTGCATCACAGAGATTGGTTCAGACAGTCTGCCTTGCAGGGATTGGTTCAGACAGCCTGCCTTGCAGGGATTGGTTTAGACAGTCTGCATCACAGAGATTGGTTCAGACAGTCTGCCTTGCAGGGATTGGTTTAGACTTCCTTAGGGATTGGTTCAGACAGCCTGCCTCGCAGGGATTGGTTCAGACAACCTGCCTTGCAGGGATTGGTTCAGACAGTCTACCTCGCGGGGATTGGCTCAGTCTGCCTTGCAGGGATTGGTTTAGACTGCCTTAGGGATTGGTTCAGACAGCCTACCCCGCAGGGATTGGTTCAGACAGCCTACCCCGCAGGGATTGGTTCAGACAGCCTGCCTCGCAGGGATTTGTTCAGACAGACTGCTTGACAAAATCTTGCACATTAACAGTGAACAGAATTCAGTTCTGCTGTTATCTCTGTGGATGGGGGTATCGGGGGATTTAAACTCAAAAGTGAAATTAAATGAAGTGGAGTTTTGCACTGGAAATATATTGGTCACATGATCTCACATCTCAAACCATCGCAATTTGACAAATCAGTAGGAGCCCTTTAAAGAATGATGACAGTTACTGTGAATGTTTGGCTCTCACATCAAATGGATTTAGATGAGTTGTCATCGATAAAACGGCCGGCAGCCTTTTATACATGAAACTTCAAACTCCCATCTACTGCAGACCAAGAGAAAGTCTCCATCCCCCCTAATCTCCTCAGAGTACTTCAAGCTCTTCATAAAAATGACATTTAACATCAGTCATTGTTCTTATTTTTTTTATTTAATCTCGTAAACAAATATTTTTTACAACATCTTGCACAGCACTCCTTTCAATCATGGGTGACGTGACTGAAGAGGCATGCATACGTACTGAAGAGGCATGCATACGTACTGAAGAGGCATGCATGCGTACTGAAGAGCCATGCATACGTACTGAAGAGGCATGCATACGTACTGAAGAGGCATGCATACTTACTGAAGAGGCATGCATACGTTCTGAAGAGGCATGCATACGTACTGAAGAGGCATGCATACGTTCTGAAGAGGCATGCATACGTACTGAAGAGGCATGCATACGTACTGAAGAGGCATGCATACGTTCTGAAGAGGCTTGCATACGTACTGAAGAGGCATGCATACGTACTGAAGAGGCATGCATACGTACTGTAGAGGCATGCATACGTTGTCATGGTTTTGACCCTGTTTCCCTATGCGGTCGTTTTCTTCGGTGGCCACGCGAGGGCGCTGCCCTTTTGGTAGATGCTTGCTCCGCCCTGCTGAGTTGGGGGAGCTTCTGTTAAAGCGTTTTCACCTGTGCGTAGTCACCTGAGAGTTATATAAGCCTACCGTTTCCTTCGTTCGGGGCTTTGACATTAATTGTTAATTGTTCATTGTTTTGTACTGTGGTGTATTGTTGGCTGTGAGTTCTTGTACCATTTTGGCTACTCGCCTACTTTTAACGTCTCTTTGTTGAGGCAGGGCTTATTTCTTGCTGGCTTGGTAGTTGATTATCTCGTAGAAGTTTGGGACCGTAAATCTCTGCTCTATTTTGCCTTTTTTGTGCTTTTTCTCTGTGTATGGAGTTTTGGGCGATTCTGTTCGGAACAGTAATTCTGTTCGCCCTTCGGCACATGTCTTCCCATAGGGAGATCGGGCGTTTCGCTTCTACTTAGTTTCTTGCTCGTAGAAGTATAGAGTAGCAGTTTCTCTGGTCCATTTTTCGCCTTTTGATTGGTTTTCTTACTGAGAGACCTGGCGTTTTAGCTTCTACTCATTTCCGGGTTACGGTAAGCCAGTTAGTAGCTTCGGTGCGTTTATTCCCTGTTTTGTTCTCCTTCTCGTGGACTACGTTCCGCTTTGGTGTGAGTCAGGGTTATTATTATATTGAGGTAGTGCTTGCTATTAAGTTTGCGTAGGTCTTTTGTTGCAGCCGTCCTGTACGCCCTTTATACCTGCGGGACGATTTTGTTTGGAACTGTTGTTCTGTTTCGTTCTCCGGGTGTTTGTCTCCTTATATGGAGCTTGGGCGATGTTGTGGACGTGTTTGTGTGTGACTGCGTGTTTCTTAAAATAGCCTCGGAACGTTAGCTCTCTGTTCCATTTCGCCTCGTTACATATTCCATTAGTGAGAGGCTAGGGCGGTTGTTTTATATTAAGCTTGCGTTAGTCTATATGGATCGTAAAGTTATGGGACGACGGTGTTCCGTCGGCTCACCTGTAAAATGTTTCTCTCTCCTGGGAGATCGGGTGTTTACCCCTTTGTTTTCTGCATTGGACTGCGAGCTTATTATTCTCGCCATGGGAACGTTAAATCTCTGTTCCTGTCCGCCTCGTTACATTTCCTCATCATAGAGAGGCAGGGCGTTTATTTTCAAATAATCTCGCGTTGGTCTAGCCGGTAAATGTCCGGTGCTGCCTGTCCTGTTCGTTCCTTTCAGTGCCTTTCTCCTTTCATGGAGTTTTTGACGATTTGGTTCGGAACTGCTGTTCTGTTTCGTCTTTTGGCGCATGTCTTCCTATAGGGAAGATTGGGCGATGTTGTGGACACGTTTGTGTGTGACCGCGAGTTTGGGAGTAGCCTGGGAACGTTGGATCTGTTCCTTTCGCCTCCACTGTTACTATCTTATTATTTTGCAGTGTCTGTTTACAGTTTTATATTTGTGCCTTTTCGCTACTCGCCCGTTCTTATTTTGTCTCGTTACCGAGACAGGGCGCTTATTATTTCTGGCTGTTCAGATCCCTGTCCTTGCGCTTTACTTGGCGTTTGACAGTGAGCCGGTTAGTAGCGTCTGTAGTGGTGTTTGTTGTTCCTTGTCTTGTCTCCTTCCCTTATCTGCGGGGTTTCCCGCCTTAGTGGCCTATGGGCTTTATTAATCCCCTTGCTGCGTTTGGCTCCTCCCACGTCACACGTCACGCCCCATTACATACGTACTGAAGAGGCATGCATACGTACTGACATCCTTTACAAATGCTACAGTTCACATTCAACATGCTCTTTTGTTGATCTTGGTTTTTAAATAATGAAAAGACAGGATGAAAAATAAGACTTTGTGACCCAAACGCTGAAATGTAAATTGTACAGAAATGCCAGGCTTTTCCAAGCCTTTCCATTAAAGCAGTGTTAATCTGGAGCAATCAGGAGAACTCAGGCAATCACCCTCCCTTAGTGTGTAAGGGTGAGAAGCTGCTCGGCCACAAGGATTCATTGTTGATAAAACGGCGTTGACTGCAATGACACTTTGGAGAACAAGGGGAAACGGGGAGAGAGGGAGGGACAGAGAGTGGGACAGAAAGAGAGAGTGAGAGAGAGACAAAGAGGGAGGGAGGGAGGGAAAGAGAGAGAGAGGGAGGGAGAGGAGAACAGAAAGAGACAGTGAGAGAGAGACAGAGAGAGAGGGAAGGAGGGAAAAAGAGAGAGAGGGAGGGAGGGAGAGGGGGACAGAAAGAGAGTGAGAGAAAGAAAGAGAGAGAGAGAGGGAGGGAAAGAGAGAGAGGGAGGGAGAGGGGGACAGAAAGAGAGAGAGAGAGAGAGGGAGAGGGAAAGAGAGAGAGAGAGGGAGGGAGAGGGGGACAGAAAGAGAGAGAGAGAGAGAGAGAGGGAGGGAGGGAGAGGGGGACAGAAAGAGAGAGAGAGAGAGAGAGGGAGAGGGGGACAGAAAGAGAGAGAGAGAGAGGGAGAGGGAGAGAGAGAGACAGAGGGAGTGAGTAGAGAAGAGGGGAGTGAGACGGAAAGAGAAGATGAAAGGGGAGGAATGGCTAGAGAGGAGGGATAGGACAGAAGGATAGAGAAACAGGGAGGGAAAAGGGAGAGACATGTGAGAAAGACCTCGATTTACAACGCAATTTTTCAATTCGTTTTCCAACGTGGGACAAAAAATTCACAATTTTCTCAACGAAAAATGGCAATCTGTAGTTATTAGCGAATGTGAACAACAGGGTTTTTGGAAAGTTGTCTTTTTTGACAGGTAGGTTGACTGCTGAATTGTAGTCCTGAGTTTCTGCAATACTTTTTGAAGTCATGATTGTGCCTTGGCAACAAATACGTTTAGTTGGTATGCCAACTGTTTAATAGAATTGAGTGGGAGAGAGACAACATTGGTGATTGTGTTTGTGTGTGTGTGTGTGTGTGTGTGCAATGAGGGGGAGAGAGGGAGAGAGAGAGGGAGAAATGGAAAGAGAGAGATGGACAGAAAGGGTGGGAGAGAGTCGACGAAAGAGAGAACATGTTTTCTCTTGAGTCACACACCACACAGAGAGCTCGTCGGGGTGCTGTCAGAAGGAAATGAGCCATCGGCTCATCACCAGAGAGATGTTGAAAAATAGGGTCAAGGGTCATCCTCCGTTAAATTACGCAGTGCACTTTCATTCTCAGCCCACTGATACAATAAAAGGAATTCATTCTCACACCAGTAATGCCATGAATGAGTGTCATTTTCAAACCACTGATACACTAAAGGAGTGTCATTCTCAAACCACTGATACACTGAAGGAGTGTCATTCTCAAACCACTGATACACTGAAGGAGTGTCATTCTCAAACCACTGATACACTGAAACAGTGTCATTCTCAAACCATTGATACACTGAAGGAGTGTCATTCTCAAACCATTGATACACTGAAGGAGTGTCATTCTCAAACCACTGATACACTGAAGGAGTGTCATTCTCAAACCACTGATACACTGAAGGAGTGTCATTCTCAAACCACTGATACACTGAAGGAGTGTCATTCTCAAACCACTGATAGACTGAAAGAGTGTCATTCTCAAACCATTGATACACTGAAGGAGTGTCATTCTCAAACCACTGATACACTGAAGGAGTGTCATTCTCAAACCACTGATACACTGAAGGAGTGTCATTCTCAAACCACTGATACACTGAAGGAGTGTCATTCTCAAACCACTGATACACTGAAGGAGTGTCATTCTCAAACCACTGATACACTGAAGGAGTGTCATTCTCAAACCACTGATACACTGAAGGAGTGTCATTCTCAAACCACTGATACACTGAAGGAGTGTCATTCTCAAACCACTGATACACTGAAGGAGTGTCATTCTCAAACCACTGATACACTGAAGGAGTGTCTTTCTCAAACCACTGATACACTGAAGGAGTGTCATTCTCAAACCACTGATACACTGAAGGAGTGTCTTTCTCAAACCACTGATACACGGAAGGAGTGTCATTCTCAAACCACTGATACACTGAAGGAGTGTATCATTCTCAATCCACTAATACCATGAAAGGGCATCCATTCTCAATCCACTAATACCATGAAAGGGCATCCATTCTCAAACCACTAATACCATGAAAGGGCATCCATTCTCAAACCACTAATACCATGAAAGGGCATCCATTCTCAAACCACTAATACCATGAAAGGGCATCCATTCTCAAACCACTAATACCATGAAAGGGCATCCATTCTCAAACCACTAACCATGAAAGAGTGTCATTCTCAAACCACTAACCATGAAAGAGTGTCATTCTCAAACCACTAACCATGAAAGAGTGTCATTCTCAAACCACTAACCATGAAAGAGTGTCATTCTCAAACCACTAACCATGAAAGAGTGTCATTCTCAAACCACTAATACCATGAAAGGGCATCCATTCTCAAACCACTAATACCATGAAAGAGTGTCATTCTCAAACCACTAATGCCATGAAAGTGTGTCATTCTCAAACCACTAATACCATGATAGAGTGTAATCTCAAACCACTAACCATGAAAGTGTGTCATTCTCAAACCACTAACCATGAAAGAGTGTCATTCTCAAACCACTAACATTGAAAGAGTGTCATTCTCAAACCACTAATACCATGAAAGGGCATCCATTCTCAAACCACTAATACCATGAAAGAGTGTCATTCTCAAACCACTAACCATGAAAGAGTGTCATTCTCAAACCACTAATACCATGAAAGGGCATCCATTCTCAAACCACTAATATCATGAAAGAGTGTCATTCTCAAACCACTAATACCATGAAAGAGTGTCATTCTCAAACCACTAATACCATGAACGGGCATCCATTCTCAAACCACTAATACCATGAAAGAGTGTCATTCTCAAACCACTAACCATGAAAGAGTGTCATTCTCAAACCACTAACCATGAAAGAGTGTCATTCTCAAACCACTAACCATGAAAGAGTGTCATTCTCAAACCACTAATACCACGAAAGAGTGTAATTCACAAACCACTGACAACCCAACAGTGTCATTTTCAAACCACTAACCATGAAGAGTGTCATCCTCAAACCACTAACCATGAAAGAGTGTCATTCTCGCCAGCAGCCATACCGCCATGCAATCTGTGCCTGCTGAATAGCTGAAGCTAAGCAGGTGTGAGCTTGGTTAGTACTTGGATGGGAGACCTCTGGGGAAAACTAAGTTGCTGCTGGAAGTGATGTTGTTGGGCCTGTAGGGGGCAGTCTTCCCTCTGGTCAAATATGCCCCAGTGCAGTGCTGGGGACACTGTGCTATAGGAGATGCCGTCTTTCAGATGAGCCGTTAAACGTTCAGATGGTCCTGTCTCACTGTGGTCATTTAAGATCCCATGACACTTATCGTAAAGAGTAGGGGTTTCCCCGGTGTCTTGGCTAAACTCCCAACCCAGGCTCTTTCAATCTACCACCAAATCATCCCCCAGTTTAATTGGCAAAAAAAACTCTTCTCTACCTCAGCTGATGTGTGGTGAGCATTCTGGTGCAAAATGGCTGCCATTGCATCACCCAGGTTGGTGCTCCACATTGGTGGGGGCTGAGGCGAGTTTCCCCCTCATCATTGTAAAGTGCTTTGAGTATCGAGAAAGGCGCTATATAAATGCCAGGTATTATTATTATTATTATTATTATTATTATTATTATTATTATTATTATTATTATTACTATTATTATTCTCAAACCATTAACCATGAAAGAGTGTCATTCCCAAACCACTGACCACGCAACAGTGTCATCCTCAAACCACTAACCATGAAAGAATGTCATTCTCAAACCACTAACCACAAATGTGTCCCATTACTACCATGAAAGAGTGTCATCCTCAAATAAATTGTATTGTGAACTAAGGTCACATCTCAAGGTCATTCACATTCACATTAAAATTAGTCTACAAAATGTGAGTGGGAATTGGATATAGACAGCCCCTGGTTGGGCGCCAAGTTATTTAAATATAAATAAATAAATAAAATATATTAGTCTACAAAAATACACTTTGAGGAGACATTCTCAACCAGTGTGTAAAGCATGGTCTCTCTCCAGTTACTGATATTGTGAAGGGTTTTTTTTCTGCACAACACTGCCTCTAGAGATAAAAAGCTTATTACTAAAATAAGGTTCATTATCCCAAGATAAATTAGTCTTGGCTACAAAGATAGCCAAACCGCTTCCACCCAGTTCTAGCTTTAACACCGCCTACGGAATATTGACTCAACACAACTGAATTCTATGTTAAAAAAAAAACGATGATTATTATTATTTTTTTTTGCATTTTATGATGATTCAGTTTCAACCTTTTGGTGTGAGTTTTATAGTCATGTGCTAATCTAGCTCAGATTAGTGAGCTTTATAGTCATGTGCTAATCTAGCTCAGATTAGTGAGCTTTATAGTCATGTGCTAATCTAGCTCAGATTAGTGATCTTTATAGTCATGTGCTAATCTAGCTCAGATTAGTGAGCTTTATAGTCATGTGCTAATCTAGCTCAGATTAGTGAGCTTTATAGTCATGTGCTAATCTAGTTTAGATTAGTGAGCTTTATAGTCATGTGCTAATCTAGCTCAGATTATGATAAGGGTTCAGAATAAGGTTATCATCAGTTTTTTTAGTTTATTTTATATAAATACTCTCCCCGTATGCATTTTGATGTTTTTTTTTCTTTTGTAAAATGCATTTTTCATAAAAATTACTGAATTTATTCCCTTATATTATTTATATTATATTTTACTGGTTTCAGTGAATTTAATGTATTTCATGTATTTATCATGAATCTAAGTTATTAATGCAGCTGAAATTAAGGAGTTATGGTTAAAATCTTACCATTTTGTTTTTGGATCATTTAGCTTTTTTTGAGGTACTACCAGTCTTGTATGTGTTTTTTCAGTGAAATACATTCTTCATAAAAAATGACTTCAAACACATGTCCGTGTAAATCCTTTATTCTGCTAAATATATTTATATTGTTTCTCATCCATCTTAATGTTAAAATCACATATTTCAGATGACTCCATTTTCACCTCTTGGTGGAAAGTCTTACCGTCACATATTCATTGAAATAAAAAAGGAATTTTAAGCATCATAATAGCCAGAGTGAACCCTGATAAGAGCTCACACAAATTAATTTATCATTTCTGAATGTGCTCTGTGCTACAAATGGTTTCTGAGTTATTATTTTACATCAGAACATGAGTCACTTTCATATTTTCCCTGTTGTTCCAACATTGTTTGCGGTGTTAAGATAAGGCCTTCCTCTGCAGTTATCATCCTATAATAGCATCTTAGTACTACTAGCACGCAGATATCTCACTTGTGCTTGTAGTGATTCATCATAGGAAAAGTAATGTGTCACATCAAAAATATATCACACTTATGCACAATATGAGTTTTGTCATGGTACTTGTTTTATCAACAAGTGATACAGGATGTGCTAAGGGACATTCAGCCATCAATGTTAGGCTGGTAATCAGAGTAATAAAACTGCGAGGCTGCTTGGATGCTGATCCTGTAAAAACACTGTTCCAGTATGTAGATGGGGCCAACAGTCTGGTATCTGTTAAGGCTCTGTTCCAGGGTGTGGATGGGCCCCATAGTCTGGTATCTGTTAAGGCACTCTTCCAGTGTGTGGATGGGCCCACAGTCTGGTATCTGTTAAGGCTCGGTTCCAGTGTGTGGATGGGCCCCACGGCCTGGTATCTGTTAAGACTCTGTTTCATTGTGTGGATGGGGCCCCATGGTCTGGTATCTGTTAAGGCACTGTTCCAGTGTGTGGATGGGCCCACAGTCTGGTATCTGTTAAGGCACTGTTCCAGTGTGTGGATGGACCCCATGGTCTGGTATCTGTTAAGGCTATGTTCCAGTGTGTGGATGGGCCCCACGGTCTGGTATCTGTTAAGGCTCTGTTCCAGTGCATAAATCAAAATATAATGTTTCACAATGCTTTTAAAAACATTTAATCTGAGTAGAAACCTTATTTTAATTCAACATTTATAGAAATAGTGTTGCTGGTCTATTTTTTATTTTAAATGATTTGGCTAGTTGTATGGGAAGCACCCAGAGAACAAAGTTGTCCATGCGTGGAAAGAGTTGAGCAGGTTATTGAGCAGAAGCAGACCCTCGGGTAATATGTTGGTAAATGAGCAGCATAGAGTAGCTGAATAGCTCTGTTCCTGTGCGTATGTGTCCATATGAACTTGTCTAAGGAAACATTGGGTGATCCATTCCATTACCCAATCGGAAATGTCCTTGTAAGGAAACATCCAGCGATGCATGCCATTACCCAATCAAAACGATCCTCTTTGGGTAGCATCCAGGGATGCATGAAGCAGCCAGAAACATCCTCATAAGGAAACAACCAATCAATACCTGTGACCGGGTATCTGTGGACATCAGTGGGAACACAAATGAGAGCTTTATCTCTGACACTGCGTGTCTCTGCAGACGAATAGGGCTCTACTTCATCTGAAAGCTCAGCAGTGTAATGAATATGCACTCCTTACACACTGTTCAGTATTGTGCCTTTCTGAACAGGTAGAATTTTATTCATATGGCACATTTCATACAACAATTGCAACTCAATGTGCTTCACATAAAATGAGAGAAGAAAGGAAAGGGATGAAAGGAAAAGAGTTAACCCCAAGAACAAAACCTTCAGGTACGTCCTGAACCCATAACATTTAGTGCACTTTTCTAGGGGACTTAAATCCCAAATATAGAACCTAGGTGACTTGAGCCCCAACAATAAAACCAAGGGGGACGATAAAGAACAATAAAATAATTTTAGGGTATGTCTAAAAATAAAATAATAAATACTAAAAGCAATAAACAGCAATTGCATACTGTGTCCTAGGTTATGGAGCATGGTGCTGTCCATGGTACTGAAACATGGTGCTGTCCTTGGTTATGGAGCATGGTGCTGTGCATGGTGCTGTCCATGAGGTCTGAAACATGGTGCTGTCCTTGGTTATGGAGCATGCTTCTGTCCATGGTACTGAAACATGGTGCTGTCCTTGGTTATGAAGCATGGTACTGGAACATGGTGCTGTCCATGGTTCTGAAACATGGTGCTGTCCTTGGTTATGGAGCATGCTTCTGTCCATGGTGCTGTCCTTGGTTATGAAGCATGGCACTGAAACTTGGTGCTGTCCATGGTTCTGAAACATGGTGCTGTCCTTGGTTATGGAGCATGCTTCTGTCCATGGTGCTGTCCTTGGTTATGAAGCATGGCACTGAAACTTGGTGCTGTCCATGGTTCTGAAACATGGTGCTGTCCTTGGTTATGGAGCATGGTGCTGTCCATGGCACTGAAACATGGTGCTGCCCTTGGTTATGGAGCATGGTGCTGTCCATGGTACTGAAACGTGGTGCTGTCCTTGGTTATGGAGCATGCTTCTGTCCATGGTACTGAAACATGTTGCTGTCCTTGGTAATGGAGCATGGTGCTGTGCATGGTTCTGAAACATGGTGCTGTCCTTGGTTATGGAGCATGCTTCTGTCCATGGTGCTGTCCTTGGTTATGAAGCATGGCACTGAAACTTGGTGCTGTCCATGGTTCTGAAACATGGTGCTGTCCTTGGTTATGGAGCATGCTTCTGTCCATGGTGCTGTCCTTGGTTATGAAGCATGGCACTGAAACTTGGTGCTGTCCATGGTTCTGAAACATGGTGCTGTCCTTGGTTATGGAGCATGGTGCTGTCCATGGCACTGAAACATGGTGCTGCCCTTGGTTATGGAGCATGGTGCTGTCCATGGTACTGAAACGTGGTGCTGTCCTTGGTTATGGAGCATGCTTCTGTCCATGGTACTGAAACATGTTGCTGTCCTTGGTTATGGAGCATGGTTCTATCCATGGTGCTGAAACATGGTGCTGTCCTTGGTTATGGAGCATGGTTCTATCCATGGTGCTGAAACATGGCGCTGTCCATGGTTCTGAAACATGGTGCTGTCCATGGTTCTGAAACATGGTGCTGTCCATGGGCTTGAAACATGGCGCTGTCCATGGGTCTGAAACATGGTGCTGTCCATGGTTCTGAAACATGGGGCTGTCCAGGGGTCTGAAATATGATGGTGCCCTTGGTCCTGAACTGTAGTGCTGTCCATGGCACTGAAACATATTGCTGTCCTTGTCACTAGAACATGGTGCAGGGTGTCAACAGTGAAAAAAACTTGCACAGCATCCAAAAGCAGATGTAATGGACCAGGAACTGCACTGTTATTGCATGCTGTGTGTCAGTCTATTAGTCTGAGTGTGTGCACTGCACATTATGTGCTTCAGTCACAGAGAGTGTAATTATGGCAGGAAACGCATCTTGGAATGTGAGTAATAATGTGTGTGTGTGTGTGTGTGTGTGTGTGTGTGTGTGTGTGTGTGTGTGTGTGTGTGTGTGTGTGTGTGTGTGTCCTTAACACTCTTGACAGTGGCAGGGTCATCACATTAATTCCTCCTCAAGAACAGAAACAGAGAGACAGAGAGAGAGAGAGAGAGAGAGAGGGAGCGAGAGTGTGAGAAAGAGGGAGAGAGGGAGGGTGGGGGGAGAGAGAGAGATCATTTCATAAAGATAATCCCCTTTTCATTCGTATACATTTTCTCAGATTTCTGCTTTTTTTATGATGTCAGATTTGTGTGGAATTAATAATTAATATTTGGAGAATTCACAGAGGTGGAATGAACAGAGAAAGACAGAGTGAGACAGAGAGACAGAGTGAGACAGAGAGAGACAGAGAGAGAGAGAGAGAGACAGAGGACAGAGCGAGACAGAGAAAGACAGAGCGAGAAAGAGAATCAGAGAAAGACAGAGAGAGACAGATAGAGAGAGAGACAGAGGACAGAGCGAGACAGAGAAAGACAGAGTCAGACAAAGAGAGACAGAGCGAGACAGAGAGAGACAGAGAAAAGACAGAGAGAGACAGAGAGAGAGACAGAGGACAGAGCGAGACAGAGAGAGACAGAGCGAGACAGAGAGAGACAGAGCGAGACAGAGAAAGACAGAGTGAGACACAGAGAGACAGAGAGAGACAGAAACAGAGAGAGACTGAGTGAGACAGAGAGAGAGAAAGAGACAGAGCGAGACAGAGAGAGACATTGAAAGACAGAGTGAGACAAAGAGAGACAGAGCGAGACAAAGAGAGACAGAGCGAGACAGAGAAAGACAGAGTGAGACAGAGCGAGACAGAGAGAGACAGTGAAAGACAGAGTGAGACAGAGAAAGACAGAGTGAGACAGAGAGAAACAGAAACAGAGAGAGACAGAGTGAGACAGAGAGAGACAGAAACAGAGAGAGACAGAGTGAGACAGA
>CM056379.1:3442070-3460241 GCA_029718625.1 Synaphobranchus kaupii
ACACCTTTAACCACAGACCTCTACCACACTCACAGAATATACTGACCTCTACCACACTCACAGAATATACACCTTTAACCACTTACCTCTATCACACTCACAGAATATACACCTTTAACCACAGACCTCTACCACACTCACAGAATATACACCTTTAACCACTTACCTCTATCACACTCACAGAATATACACCTTTAACCACTTACCTCTACCACACTCACAGAATATACTGACCTCTACCACACTCACAGAATATACTGACCTCTACCACACTCACAGAATATACACCTTTAACCACTTACCTCTATCACACTCACAGAATATACTGACCTCTACCACACTCACAGAATATACTGACCTCTATCACACTCACAGAATATACACCTTTAACCACTTACCTCTATCACACTCACAGAATATACACCTTTAACCACTGACCTCTACCACACTCACATAATATACACCTTTAACCACTTACCTCTACCACACTCACAGAATATACACCTTTAACCACAGACCTCTACCACACTCACAGAATATACTGACCTCTACCACACTCACAGAATATACACCTTTAACCACTTACCTCTACCACACTCACAGAATATACACCTTTAACCACAGACCTCTACCACACTCACAGAATATACTGACCTCTACCACACTCACAGAATATACACCTTTAACCACTTACCTCTACCACACTCACAGAATATACACCTTTAACCACTTACCTCTACCACACTCACATAATATACACCTTTAACCACTTACCTCTACCACACTCACAGAATATACACCTTTAACCACTTACCTCTATCACACTCACATAATATACACCTTTAACCACTGACCTCTACCACACTCACATAATATACACCTTTAACCACTGACCTCTACCACACTCACAGAATATACACCTTTAACCACTTACCTCTACCACACTCACAGAATATACACCTTTAACAGAACCACTGTCCTTCACCACACTCACGGAATATACACCTATAACAGAACCTGTGACCTCTACCACACTCACTTTGAATGACATCATTACCTCCATGACTGAACTAATGAGATAAATACAGCCAGACAAGGACAGATGTAATTAAATGACAAACTGTGCAACCCCCCCCCCCTCCCTTGACTGTGTGCGATTGTGTCTGTCCAATTCAGACTAAAATTAGCATCCCACCTTTCTGTTGGCTCTCAGAGCTAGCCTTCTCTCTTCATCTTATTTATTGCCATGAAACCGATCCCCTGCTTCCATCCTTGCGGTTTGCTGTGCTTCTGAAAAACTGCCGAATTCGAGCCCATGTTTTGCCACCAATGTGACCATTTTGTGGCCGCCGTGATAAATTGATAAATGGTAAAGGATGCTGGGAGATTTTTCAAGTTTACTTTGCTTTGAGTTTTGGAGGGAAGACGATGTAATGAGCGGAACAAATAACACTGTTTCTGGGCAAAGTGCAGAAAACTATTTTAATTTACTGCTGATAGTTCTTTATGGTTCCCACACTGCAGAGACAAGGGCCATTTCCTTTTCCAAATGTTTTAATACATTTATAAATACTTATGAAGAAGAACACAACAGGAACACACACACACACAAAATACTTGGCTTATTCATTCTATACTTGTGTGTGTCCCGTGTGCGTGTGCGTGTGCGTGTGTGTGTGTGTGTGTGTGTGTGTGTGTGTTGGTGTGCGTGTGTGTGTGTGTGTGTGTGCACACAACAGTAAAATAACTTCCATCCTTCATGCTGGCAAACTAAACCATTAATTATATTTTGAAAAAAAAAAAAAAAAAGCACTAATTAATTGGCTCTTGGCCCATTCTCTGATGTATGCACGCACGCACACATGCATGCAATTACACGCACGCACGCACGCATGCTCGCACACATATACATACAGCAGGATATGTTAGCCTGACACACAGAAAGCTGAGTCATAGCACCATGGATAAGCAGAGTCAGTAAAATGACTGGCTCGTTTGTTAATGTTGAGACACAAATAATACACATAAAAAAAGCTAACAAAATAAAAAATGCCTGCCTCCATTTTGGAAGCTGACTTGAACTTTAAAGATGGTCCCTCTGTATTTATTGGGGCCGCTAAGTGACTTACCAGCTGAAATAAACAACAGCATTAAAAAAAAAACAGGAAAAAAAGATAAGGCTTTCTAATGCTCAGATTCAGAGCATTCACACAAGATGGCTTCTGCAATTTCCCAAGCTTATTCACATTGGTTTCCTTCAGACGGCCCCCACAAACCCTTTGCTCTCAGACACTCCTCCATTTACCTTTAGGCTGGGCCTTTTCTGTTGCCCCTAACAAGGGGAGATTGGCTGTGAGATGAGTAAGACAGTCAGACGGGGGGGGGGGGGGGGCACGTAACCATGGAAGCCTGGCTCATACTATATAATGTGATTGTATGTTGGAATATGTGCACAGTCATTATAATAATAATATTATTGATTAGCACCCGTGTGACGAACACCATCACCATTACATTACTGGCATTTAGGAGACGCTCTTATCCAGAGAAAATTACACAACATTGCATTTTCATACAGTGTACCTTGCTCAGTGGTGCAATGGCACATTATTCTATTCTATTCTATTCTATAAAGCCCCTGTCTCATTTGTGTTGTGAAAACATTTTGTATCTGGGGAAAAAAAATGATTTTTTCAGGAACAACAGAAAACTGTTTCTTTTTTTTCATTATGGGTTAGTCATGTGGGAATTTGAACCAGCTTTATTAGTCATTGACTTATGAGGCATTCTACAATACAAAACAGAGCTGGATGAGAGTTTTAAAAAGTGTAACAAAAGTTGTACGATGCTGCCCTGGACCCTGGTAATGCTTGTGCATAACTTTTTACATAATATTTAATGTGATCCTCTTTCCTCTGAAACACAGTTTGCCAAGTTCAGCAATCGCTGAAATGTTTGCGCAGCAATAAAAAAAAAAAGTAAATGTTTTTTAAATGAATTTAATGACTGAATTCACAAGCTGAGGATAAATCTTGATTGAGTCCTGGCCGCCCGCCTCATGCATTTTCCATCATGAATGGACAGGGATCTGCGACATTAATAGCTAATATTTTCCCTCGTATTCAGAGCTTCTTAAAATTTGTTCTAATAACTTATGAACTGTCAAGTGGGACAGAAGTAATGGTGGCACAATATGCCGGTGTAAAAAAAAAAAAGTTAGAGCCCTAAATTGTGTAAAGCTGTTTTTCTTCAGGGCTTCCCTCAGCTTTAATGTTGTCAGCAGAGCGGTACACCTGCTTCCTTCCTGTTTTGTATGCGAGCGATTCACAGTGTGACAGCAGTGTTTCTGGCCCGCACGTATTCCTGCCCCAGTTTCTTTTGCTGGCGTCTTTTTGTTTTCCGCAATCGCCAAACTTTTTTTTTTTTCTTCTTACAACTGTTTCTTTCCTACCTTATTTTGCATGCGTGATCAGATTCCGCGTTTTTTGCTCATTACTCTCTGCTCTCTATGTGATGTTAGTTGGAGTGTAATACATCTTTCTAATTATACTACGAAACAGGTGTTGTTGCATGTGTTGTAAGGAATACTGGACCAGGAAACAATGATGACCACTGTGTTCATTTGTGTGCGGTGTGTGTGTGTGTGTGTGTGTGTGTGTGTGTGTGTGTGTGTGTGTGTGTGTGTGTGTGCGTGTGTGCGCGCGCACGCGTGTGCGTGTTATATAATTGCCAGCCTTCTTTAAACTGTCTTTGTTGACCAGTCATTAATTGCACAATGGCTGAGACTGCATTGAGCCCACACATTTTAACACTGTTACCATCTTAACCCACATATCTTACCACTGTGACCACCTGAACACATGCATTTTAACACTGTGTTTCTCATCCTGAGTGGTTCTGGCCCTGAGAGAAGAAGGTTGTAGCACTGACTATTTGTGAAAAAACTAGTTATAGCATAAGAATATAAGAGCATATAATGAGGAAGAGCCATTTGGATGTGTTATTTACCTGCAGTCCAGAGCAGGGTTGGGAATTTATTTTTCCTGTGTAGGAAACCTGTCACCTTGGCTCAGTGAGCTAATGAACTGTATGCAGCAATGGTGTATTAGATCACATTTCATATTGTAACACAATAGCATTCATGAACTTATAGAGAAATGTTGCTTCACCTTCCTATTGTGTTAGCATTTTACTGCTGTTTGTGTTAAGGTGTTGTTGTGGGTCCATATAAGAAAAAAACAATATAAGAAAAAAACATAAAAACTTTGTTTCATAATTCTCTAGGATGTCTTGAAGGCATTTGCTGAATGAAATCACCAATTAGAGATGATACAAAAACAAAAAGTAATTTCGGATCATGTGGATCCTAACGTAATAGAAAGGTTAATCAGTAAAATAATTAAGAGCAGAAGTTAGCAATGAATCCAGAAATGCATACGTCCCTCCTTGCCCAAACTTCAGCAAGAGACCATCCAGATCTCCCAAAATATCTCTACCTCTTGGGTATGACCCGGCAGATTGATCCACGTATTGACAGCTCTTTGTCTTTATGTGTAAAAAAACGTTCTGATATCCGTGCAGAATTTACATTTAGCTAATTTGCTCCTAAGCCCCCTTGTTCTGCTGGTAGAATTGAACCGAAAAAGAAAAAAAAACTTTTTTCAAATTGACTTTTCTCTTCATTGCTCGTCCAACCCGTTCATTCCTTTTGAGATTTTAAAAAGCTTCATTCACATTATAGTTTTGTGTCTCTTTCATCTGAGCCTGAATAAAGAAAGCTTCATTTTTTCCATGTCACTGTTTTACATTGCATATCGGGATCCAGTTTAATTGTCCTTCCTTTTCAAGAACGTCTACAGCTTTCGTATAGTGGGGTGCACAGGAATCCACAGCGTGCCCTACATTCGGTCTGGCAAATACCATCAATAGCACACTTAATTTAAACTCAATACCCAATCCCAGCATTCTGATGGCTTTATTAGCTGTGGATGTTACAGCACAAAGCCTGGCTGCTGCTAGAACTAGACCTGCTACTATTCACAAGTCTAAGTCTATATTTGTCTCACTCAGACAGATTATTGTACATGTCAGACTGTAAGAGACTAATCTCTATAAAAGAGACAGCGCTCACTGCTCACTGCACTGCAGAAAATGGTGGTGTACATTTAACACCCCGGGGGTGTTTATATGAGATCGTGCTACACCAGCAGTGTTACGTTTACACCAATATTTTTTTCTGTGTGTAATAGTCTAGTGCACATTCCTGACTATGGCTATATCGCTAACTGGGATAGGCTAGTCTACATCTCTGACTGTGGGAGACCTAGTGCTGATTGGTTGGTTTTTCTGTGATTGACAGGTCCAGAACATCACCCAGTCCATGGAGGTGTTGGACCTGAGGACGTACAGAGACCTGCAGTACGTGCGCAACACTGAGTCCCTCATGAAGGTGGTGGACAGCAGGCTGAAGATGGCCTCGGATAACCCCAGGACCCTCAACCCCAAGAGCTTCCAGGTACCCGCCCCTCACCTGTCTCACCTGTCACCTGTGTCTGTACTCAATCCCAGAATGCCCTCAGGCACTTTACCTCACCCATGTCTGTACTGACTATGCCCCTACCAAGAGCTTCCAGGTACCGCCCCTCACCTGTCTCACCTGTCACCTGTGTCTGTACTCAATCCCAGAATGCCCTCAGGCACTTTACCTCACCCATGTCTGTACTGACTCCACCCCCCAATCTCTGTGATTGGATGGTGTGATAGAGAGCCATTCTCAGTTAACTTAAATCGTTGCCTTGGAGATGATACCCATGCCTGTGCGTGATTTATTATACTAGAGAGTCCAGGCCAGTTACAGTTGGTCGTATTGTTGAATTACAATACAAATTATTGTATTGTTGAATTACAAAGAGATATTACAATCAGAGTGTTACGACCCCGGAAGTGGACTGGACCCAAATGCACGACTCGTAGACAGGAATGCCAAAACTCAATATTTATTAATGATCAGGGTAGTCCTGAGCATAGGGAGAAAGGCAAAAGGTGGTTAGAGTTCCAAGCCGGAACTGGGTGAGCAGACAGATAATAGAGCGTGTTAGCTCAATAAATTATTGCTTCGACCAAACTCCTGAAGCATAGGGAGAATATTTAATACAGACAGTCCAGGTATGAAGATGTGGGAGCAGTGGGAGCAGGGAAAGCCAGGGATGGTTATTGAGACAGACAACCGGGTTTGTTGGAGCAGGGGATGAGCGGGAGCAGTAGAGCAGGACAGCGGAGCGGAGTCCAGGCAGGACGCAGGCGTGGCAGCAGGGCAGCGGCAGTAGCAGCACGGCAACAGCAGGGCGGCAGCAGCGACAGCAGAGGCAGGAGCGACAGCACATCAGCAGCACCGCAACACTGGCTGTAAGCGGACACCGCCGCAGGGTGGAATAGCAGAAGCCCAAGCTGCACCGCAACACAGACAGGGATTACTGACGACTGCAGGCTGGCAGACTGAAGCAGACAAAGTTAGTTAGTGAGACGAAACACTGAACAGCAGGTAGAGCTGTTCCAGACTTGAACAGACTTCGACTAGACTGAAGAGCAGGGTGAATAAACGCCGGCATAGAACAAGACTTTAGAGTTGTAACTAGACAGGGAACCAGACAGGACCAGAGGTTTCTGACAAAGAGCATTAACGAACTGGCACAGGACAGAAAACACCGGGTGACTAAATGCAAACATTAATTGGAATCAATTAGGAACTGCGTACGAATGTATGCGAGAGTGATTGAACAGAGCGGAGAGTGTGGAATGCATGCAAAACGGGGGAATGGGATAGGCTGAGAAAGGAGTAGTGAAACAGAATGATACAAACGGGAAAACACGCCCAACCTGCAGCAAGGGGGAAAACGGACAATGAGACAAACACGACACGGGGGAAAGGGAAAACACGGAGAAACAATAGGACGGGAGTGGAATGTTACACAGAGTTTACCTTCCAGGTGGATGCCTTCATTTTACAGGCTGCGAGATCTTTATATAGACTATTTCATCACTATTTACTTTATTTATATCGATGATGAAACACAAAATCAGTCATCAGGATATGGAAACTTTGGTTTGGATTTAAACATTTATGCTAACAGGCTCCTGTTTAACTGTAAATTAAATTCAGGCCCTTGTGTTCCTTGTATTTATCAAGTAAATACATACATTTATCATATCTAAGGATCTCAATACACACACACTCCCACACACACACACACACACACACACAAGTAAATACATGCATACATGCATTTATCATATCTAAGGATCTCAACACACACACACACGCACACTCCCACCCACCCACACACACACATGCAGTGTCAATTCAGTGTTTGGCTTGTTATATGTTATATTCAAGGTTTACTTTTTTGATATCAGTCCATTTACAGAGGGCAAAAAAAGCCATGACAGTCTTTTGAAGTCCTTTTCTGGTGATTTCATTGTTATTCAGCAAATGATGCAGTTCAGTAATTTTTCAGTTCAGCAGTTCTATCACAGGTTACGTGAGTTCCAGTGACGGAAGACCTTATCTAAGCCTGACTGTATAAACTCAGTTTTGAAACGAGCTGATTATCAACATTTTTCTTCTCTCTAAATGTGCCTATACAGATAATATGATGACAAAATGATCCAACTGCAACACGCCAAGCTTTCCGAGACCAGTGCTCTCCCATCCTGAAACATATCATACCGGAGAATGACAGGGTTCTATCTGCCATTTCTACAGATATTGAGCTTTAAAGTCCTTGTCAGTTCATTGGTTTTTCCACTTAGAACATCCTAAAAAAACGGAATTACACAGAGATTGTAAACCTTTTACATTTTTTAACACCACACACGTGTAAAGAATGATAAATACAGCATTTATTTTTATATAACTCATTTTCGACAAAAATATCATTACATAAACGCTTGATTTCCCTTTGGATTATGAGAAGGGATGGAGTTTCATCCCAATGACGTCATCACTTAAAATGAAACTTTGTGGGAGACCAAAAGACCCAGTTTTAATGCATCAAGCAAAGGTCACGGCAATTATTCAGAGGGGGAGAAGAAGAGTGATTTATGATTTTTGGGCGACGTTCTCTTTAGCAGCAGCCTGAGGGTCAGGCCCTCGTGATTTAACTTTTTTAATCTGACATTTAGCCGCTCAAGCCGACGACAAGCTCGGTTCGCCGGCCGTTAACTTCACTGCTGCTGTAGTGATGGGAGTGAGTGTTGGGAGAGCCCATTCTGAAGCTGTATCAGAGCCAGCTGTATCGGAGTCCAGGGGAAGGGCTCTGTTTGAGTGATGAGTTTGGGCCTGGAGCACAACAAGGCCACGGCGGGGAGAATTATGAGTCCAAGACTACATGGAGGAGGAGGAGGAGGAGGAAGAGGAGGAGGAGGGAGGGAGGAGGACTCACTCCCACAGACTCACTCCCACAGTCTCACTCCCACAGACTCACTCCCACAGTCTCACTCACACAGACTCACTCCCACAGACTCACTCCCACAGACTCACTCCCACAGACTCACTCCCACAGTCTCACTACCACAGACTCACTCCCACAGACTCACTCCCACAGTCTCACTCCCACAGACTCACTCCCACAGTCTCACTCCCACAGACTCACTACCACAGACTCACTCCCACAGTCTCACTCCCACAGTCTCACTCCCACAGACTCACTCCCACAGACTCACTCCCACAGTCTCACTCCCACAGACTCACTCCCACAGTCTCACTCCCACAGACTCACTACCACAGACTCACTCCCACAGACTCACTCCCACAGACTCACTACCACAGACTCACTCCCACAGTCTCACTCCCACAGTCTCACTCCCACAGTCTCACTCCCACAGACTCACTCCCACAGACTCACTACCACAGACTCACTCCCACAGTCTCACTCCCACAGTCTCACTCCCACAGACTCACTCCCACAGACTCACTCCCACAGTCTCACTCCCACCGTCTCACTCCCACAGTCTCACTCCCACAGACTCACTCCCACAGTCTCACTCCCACAGTCTCACTCCCACAGACTCACTCCCACAGTCTCACTCCCACAGACTCACTCCCACAGTCTCAC
Organism: Synaphobranchus kaupii; assembly: GCA_029718625.1. NCBI lineage: Eukaryota > Metazoa > Chordata > Actinopteri > Anguilliformes > Synaphobranchidae > Synaphobranchus > Synaphobranchus kaupii. The sequence goes on from CM056379.1 coordinate 3,451,184, forward strand.
TCCCACAGACTCACTCCCACAGACTCACTACCACAGTCTCACTCCCACAGACTCACTCCCACAGTCTCACTCCCACAGACTCACTCCCACAGACTCACTCCCACAGACTCACTCCCATAGTCTCACTCCCACAGACTCACTCCCACAGACTCACTCCCACAGTCTCACTCCCACAGACTCACTCCCACAGACTCACTCCCACAGTCTCACTCCCACAGACTCACTCCCACAGTCTCACTCCCACAGACTCACTCCCACAGACTCACTCCCACAGACTCACTACCACAGTCTCACTCCCACAGACTCACTCCCACAGACTCACTCCCACAGACTCACTTCCACAGTCTCACTCCCACAGACTCACTCCCACAGACTCACTCCCACAGACTCACTCCCACAGACTCACTCACACAGACACACTCCCACAGACTCACTCACACAGACGCACTCCCACAGACTCACTCCCACAGACTCACTCCCACAGTCTCACTCCCACAGACTCACTCCCACAGTCTCACTCCCACAGTCTCACTCCCACAGACTCACTCCCACAGACTCACTACCACAGTCTCACTCCCACAGACTCACTCCCACAGACTCACTCCCACAGACTCACTCCCACAGTCTCACTCCCACAGACTCACTCCCACAGACTCACTCCCATAGACTCACTCCCACAGTCTCACTCCCACAGACTCACTCCCACAGTCTCACTCCCAAAGACTCACTCCCACAGTCTCACTCCCACAGTCTCACTCCCACAGACTCACTCCCACAGACTCACTCCCACAGACTCACTCCCACAGACTCACTCCCACAGTCTCACTCCCACAGACTCACTCCCACAGACTCACTCCCACAGACTCACTCCCACAGACTCACTCCCACAGACTCACTCACACAGACGCACTCACACAGACGCACTCCCACAGACTCACTCCCACAGTCTCACTCCCACAGACTCACTCCCACAGACTCACTCCCACAGACTCACTCCCACAGTCTCACTCCCACAAACTCACTCCCACAGACTCACTCCCACAGACTCACTCCCACAGACTCACTCCCACAGTCTCACTCCCACAGACTCACTCCCATAGTCTCACTCCCATAGTCTCACTCCCACAGACTCACTCCCACAGACTCACTCACACAGACGCACTCCCACAGACTCACTCCCATAGTCTCACTCCCACAGTCTCACTCCCACAGACTCACTCCCATAGTCTCACTCCCACAGTCTCACTCCCACAGACTCACTCCCACAGACTCACTCCCACAGACTCACTCCCACAGACTCACTCCCATAGTCTCACTCACACAGACTCACTCCCACAGACTCACTCCCATAGTCTCACTCACACAGACTCACTCCCACAGACTCACTCCCATAGTCTCACTCACACAGACTCACTCACACATGTCCCCTAGTGCAGAAACTCAAGGGCAGTATGTTATCCATCATTTGTCACCATCACTCTATTTATGACAGTTACTCCAGTCACACACACCTATTCTTATTCAACAAGCCTCACACACACTGATTCACAGCCACATACACCCAAAGTCACACATCGGGGCTCACGTACTGTATAAACATACGTACGTGCATACGTACAATAAAATGTGTACGCCACTTTCCCCACAGATTTGGGATTTCTAAAAACAAACTAGACGTCAAAACATGCGCACATTTACGTAGAGTATGACTCATGCCTACCCACAAGACTATGGGAATTAGCGACTCAGATGGCGGGGAAACCGGAACACGCATATGTACGTATTTGTTTGTACGTATGCACCGTTTATACATCAAGTCGCATACACCCCACATGACACACACACGCACACACATACACATTGTGACGCACATATAGTGTCACCCGTTGAGTCTCACACACACACGCACACTCACAGAGGACATTTCTCATGCACAGGGCGTGCTATCATTAATCTGCTCCAGTCAGCTTTAGCTGTGAAAACAGCTCTGATTCATATCTCACAGAGGAAGATTGCTCAAGTTGCAGCCTAAGTCAAAGTGTCACAGAGATATTATTGAGTTTCTGGGTCAGATAAAGACACACACACACACACGCACACACGCACACACACACACACACACACACACACACACACACCACACACACACACACACACACACAGCATATGGGGTACTTATGGGGAACCCAGCTATCCTAGGAAAGGAATCTGCTGCTGTATTGTAGCCATGTAAGACACAGAATAATGTGTAAAAGCAACCAGATGATCCGAGAGTAATTTATTTTTGCATTTGCAAACAGAGACATTAAGGTTTGGTCACTTGTGGATTTAAACTAACGGTATTGATTGTTGTGGTAAAAATGTATTCTGCACTGACCTGGATAATTAACTAAAAAATGTAAACGTAAAAATGTTGGCTGGTCACACAGCACATGTCACATGATGTCCGTGACAGGAACTGTTTCTTCCTCGGGTCCCGGACTGTCCTATCTGTGATATTGTCAGTGTCTTTTTTTTAAAATTTGCCACCCAACCTGGGGCCGTATATCCAATTCCCGCCCCAATCTGGAACGTCAAACTGTCTGCAACCACAGCCACGTTCCATGCGGGAACTACCCCGCCGATTCGGGAGAACTGGGACATCCACGGATTCTCCTCTGCAGCAGCTGCTTCTTTTTTGCGCTGCTCATCGCAGCTAAAGCTCTCACGGAGAGGCGTCAGAGGAGGGACTTTTCATATGCGGCTTTTGACATGCGGTCTTACGAGCGCCCTTATCAGGCGGCGAGGGTTGCCCAAGATCGATGAAATGTGGAACTCTGTCCGACTGAACCCTCCCGTACCCCTGGGGGATGCGGGCGGGCAGTTGTGCGTCGCCCTGTAGAGCTACCGGACACAGTCGGCCCTGGCATAGTCGGAATTCAATCTGAAGCTGTGAGGCCTTAACCAAATGAGCCATCCAGCAGCAGTTTATCAGTGTTTTTATGTACTCTTTTTAAACACCCTGCAATGTACCCCACTGTCTGCTCATCTTAGTTTAGCTCTTTAGCTTTAGATTTTTAAAAAAAAAGAAAAGAAAAACAACAACAACAAAAGAAAACTGTTGAGACTTTCCAGGTCCCAAAGTTCACCGTTGCCAAAGAGCCCTCTAAGTCGTCAATTATGAATTAGTCGTTAATTAGCTGTTGACTGCAAGTCATCAGTTAGGAGTCCGTTGGGGACCATATTGAGAACGTAAATTACAACCCGAGCATTCTTCACATCATACACAGTTAGAGATATTGATTGAGGATCATGAAAGATTAATAGTGTTAAGCTTTTATTGATTGGGTATAGATGTTTTGGAGCATGGAGAAGATATCGGGGTGCCCCGGAGGTTAAATAGGAGGTTCCCCTGTGGAAACTGTGGGTTCTGAGGTTTTGTATTTTCACTCTGGCGTGATTCCAGTATGCGGCTCCTGATGGTGTAGTATAATGGTTAGGGAACTGGGCTTGTCGTCTAAAGGTTGCATGTTCGATTCTCAGGAAGGACACTGCAGTTGTGCTCTTGCACAGGGTGCTAAACCTTTTCTTAACATTTCTTCAGTATATAATCAACCGCAGTATATACTCAACTGCAAGAATGAATGCTGCACTTTTAAAAAAATTTAAAAAAAGAAGCGGTGTAAGTTGTTCTGAATAAGAGCTAATTACAGTAATGTCACGTCAATGCACATATAAGGCTTGGTTTAGACTGCCAGTTTTACGTGACCCAAAACGGATTTTTTTCCCACATATTCAATCAAATACATATCTTATCTTTTCCTTGATGTCTAAACAACTAATAGTCATGTGCAACCACATATTTTCAGTTCCCCTTTAGACCACTTTTGTATGTGGTGCCAAAACCTATAGATATTTCATACTTGGGTGACTTGCACTAGATCAGGAAAATCTGTTTATTTATTTTATTACTTTTTTTTTTTTTTTTTGCTTATTTTTGCACTCCTCACACAGAACTGTGTTGAGTTAAGTCAATATTTAATGAGAGAACTGAAAGAAACTTGCATAAAAAAACACAAATCTAAAACTGGCCTGTTGTAAAATTATTGTATGGACAGTTGCTCCAAAGCGACGGGATTTCAAAAATGAATTAAATTGAAGCATCAAAGGCCTGCAGTATCTGCCCAGTGATTCCCTGGTTCACTGAAATCCTCCTTCCTATGTGCTAATGTACTAAACTCCCTTGTTTACAGTTCTCGGCAGGCTGCACTCGGAATGGCTCCCGATTCACTTTATGCTGTGCTATTTATGGAATCGGCCATTTTGTAGGATGCGCTAATTCTCAAGTGTTCTCAATTGAGAATTCGGAAACCATCAGAATGGCCAGTCCCAACAGTGCGCTATAAAGCGTGTAGGGAGACAATCTGAACGCAGCACTGAGACTTCTCTAAAGTTTATGAACGTGCCTCAGTCTCCTGAGAGGAGAGACTGTGCGGGTTAGACTGTGCGGGTTAGACTGTGCGGGTTAGACTGTGCGGGTTAGACTCAGGTATTTTTATAGAACCCATGGGTATATTCCACAGTTCCACCAGTACCAGCTGGCCTTTTTGTGTCATTATTTTCTTCTGTTTTTTTTTTTTTGTTTTGTTTTGTTTTGCTTTGTGGTCTGCCCAACACTTAATTTCTCTGTGCTATTCTAGCACTTCTTACGGTTGGTATATCTCCAAACTCATTAATTAGGCCGTTGGCATCTGCAGTGGGTTTCTTTTGAAGCAATAAGCGCTCCATTTTAATGAATCCAATTGTCTCTGACTTTAATTACCTCCTTCTCACTGGGATACTGGGGAAAAATTGGGACATACATTTTCTTTCTTTTTTTTTTTGCATATTCAGCAATTTGCTTTTAGGAAGGCCTTTGCTAACTGGTTTTCTTAAATCTTAGAGTGCATTTATAATAGGATAACATTAGTCTGCGACCCTGTGTTTTTCTCATCGTCCCCTATAAAACTGTGCATTTCTTAATGTGTTGTCGTACCCCGTGTGTTGAGGGCAATTATTTTACGTTGGCAGCACATTCTCAGTTACCACTGCTGTGTTTACAAGTCACTTCCCTCTGCGATTCATCGTAAAAAATAAATAAATAAAAAACGGCTCGGCAAAATTTTTTCACCCTTATTTTCTCCACTTTGGAATACCCAATTTCTGTGTGTTTTTCTCATCGCTGCAACCGCCGCTGACGAAGTCCAGGAAGTACGTTCCCACCTCCTGATCATGTGATCAGTGGCTTCTTTCTACTGCAAAGTCCGGATGATAACTGAAGCTGGTGCAGACAGGCTGGGACCCCTGGTACACCAGCAGTCAGGGCATGAAATTAACTTTATCGCCCACTGGCCTGAGTGGCCGGCGGATTCTAAAAATCACCAGTCGTTTTCAGCCACATTATAAAATTTTACCCGCCACAGCCTTGGTGAGCCTGCATAGAGCCAATTAGCAACCCATCCCCCCCCCCCCCCCCCCCCCCCCCGACTTAATATCAATGCATGTTTTTGTCAAACAATATATTCTTAAATTTTAGTCCCATTTTGTTTGTGGGAATTCTTCATTTAAATAATTTTTAAATGGACAGACTCTCTCTATGGCTGAATCCCTTTCTCTGAGCTTGCAGACTCTTGTACTCAAAGGCATGTTCTCGTTAAGTCCATGAGTGCTTAGGGCTGTCCCATTTTTAAGACAGTTTTTGGAAAGTGCTTTTATGCTGACTTTTTGCCCCCTCTACCCGTGGACTTACCTGCCCTGGGAAATACGCCATTAAAGTCCGCAAGTCCAAGGTCCACGAGTCCATGAGGGCTCAGTTTGGGATTCATCCTATCTCTACCTCACTCTTATTCTCTGATTCCGCACTCTCAGGAGCTGAAGGACAAGGTGACTCAGCTGCTCCCCCTGCTGCCTGTGCTGGAGCAGTACAAGTCAGACGCTCGCATGCTGGGGAAACTGAAAGAGGAGGTGCGGAACCTCACCCTGGTGCTGATGGCCATTCAGGAGGAGATGGGAGCGTACGACTATGAGGAGCTCAGGCAGAGAGTCCTCCTCCTGGAGACCAGACTGCACTCCTGCATGCAGAAACTGGGTATGATGTAGGGGTCAGGGGTCAGGGGTCAGGGGGCAGAGGGCAGGGAGGGGTAATAGAGAGGGGGCTGGGGAAGGATGGGTAACCGGGTATGAGAAAGAGAGAGAGGGGGCACAGTCCAGTCACTAATTACGGACTGTTATTTATAGATCTGTCTGTGTGGACATAACTAAACACCAGTGTGTGTGCGTGCGTGCGTGCGTGTGCGTGTGCGTGTGCATGTGCGTGTGTGTGTGTGTGCCCCAGGCTGTGGGAAGCTGACTGGAGTGAGTAATCCCATCACCATTCGTGCGTCGGGATCAAGATTTGGCTCCTGGATGACTGACACCATGATCCCCAGCTCAGACAACAGGGTAAGTCTGTCTGCTACCTGTCACCCCAAACACACACACACACACACACACACACACACACCTGTCACCTATACCTGTCCTTGCACAGGTCCCTCAAACACACACACACACACACACACACACCTGTCACCTATACCTGTCCTTGCACAGGTCCCTCAAACACACACACACACACACACACACACACACACCTGTCACCTATACCTGTCCTTGCACAGGTCCCTCAAACACACACACACACACACACACACACACACACACACCTGTCACCTATACCTGTCCTTACACAGACACCCCAAACACGCACATGCCTGTCACCTATACCTGTCCTTGCACAGGTCCCTCAAACACACACACACACACACACACCTGTCACTTATACCTGTCCTTGCACAGACACCACAAACACACACACACACACACACACACACACACACACACACACACACACACACACACACCTGTCACTTATACCTGTCCTTGCACAGACACCCCAAATATTATTACATTACTTTGGTTTCCATTCACTTGGCAGGCACTTTAATCCAAAGCTGAAATACGCATACTTGTCACAGGTGTGACATACACACGCACCTGACACAGGTGTGACATACACACGCACCTGACACAGGTGTGACATACACACGCACCTGACACAGGTGTGACATACACACGCACCTGACACAGGTGTGACAAATGCACACACACACATGATACAGGTGTGACAAATGCACACACACACACAACATGATACAGGTGTGGCATACACACGCACCTGACACAGGTGTGACAAATGCACACACACACATGATACAGGTACTCCACTCCCGGAAACAAGCTCAAGCTTCACTTAATAGCTGCGTGTTAAGCCATTTCCAGGAGTGCTTCACATTGTTAATTATACAGAACTAATGGAGAGAACAGTTGTGCAATGACAGGAAACAGAGACAAAGCGAATGAGGAACAGTGTTCGAAAACAATCATAATTCAAATGATGCTCACGCTTGCTTCAAATTATGCAAATAAACATCGTCTTTATTAGAAACTAAGCAGTAAATGGTGCCGACAAGCTACGCTGTTATTCGTGATTGACGGTCGAAACGGAAGACGATGACCACGGGGTTCTAGACAGAGGCTGGCGATGGGACCAAGTGGGTTCATGCTAATGAGGGTACAGTGGCGGTGGCTAATCTGTGGGTTACGACCGTGTGATTTATGAATACTTAACCATGAATTAGGCTAAAGAGGCTTTTAATCCGGGGCTGCTGGAGGGCTTATTTATGTAATCAGGGAAAGCACTGTTCCAGTGTGTGGATGAGCCCCACAGTCTGGTATCTGTTAAGGCACTGTTCCAGTGTGTGGATGGGCCCTACAGTCTGGTATCTGTTAAGGCTCTGTTCCAGTGTGTGGATGGGCCCACAGTCTGGTATCTGTTAAGGCTCTGTTCCAGTGTGTGGATGGGCCCTACAGTCTGGTATCTGTTAAGGGTATGTTCCAGTGTGTGGATGAGCCCACAGTCTGGTATCTGTTAAGGCACTGTTCCAGTGTGTGGATGGGCCCCATGGTCTGGTATCTGTTAAGGCTCTGTTCCAGTGTGTGTATGAGCCCCATAGTCTGGTATCTGTTAAGGCTCTGTTCCAGTGTGTGGATGGGCCCACAGTCTGGTATCTGTTAAGGCACTGTTCCAGTGTGTGGATGGGCCCCATGGTCTGGTATCTGTTAAGGCTCTGTTCCAGTGTGTGTATGAGCCCACAGTCTGGTATCTGTTAAGGCTCTGTTCCAGTGTGTGGATGGGCCCACAGTCTGGTATCTGTTAAGGCTCTGTTCCAGTGTTTGGATGGGCCCCATGGTCTGGTATCTGTTAAGGCTCTGTTCCAGTGTGTGGATGGGCCCAAAGTCTGGTATCTGTTAAGGCTCTGTTCCAGTGTGTGGATGGGCCCCATGGTCTGGTATCTGTTAAGGCTCTGTTCCAGTGTGTGGATGGGCCCACAGTCTGGTATCTGTTAAGGCTCTGTTCCAGTGTTTGGATGGGCCCCATGGTCTGGTATCTGTTAAGGCTCTGTTCCAGTGTGTGGATGGGCCCAAAGTCTGGTATCTGTTAAGGCTCTGTTCCAGTGTGTGGATGGGCCCCATGGTCTGGTATCTGTTAAGGCTCTGTTCCAGTGTGTGGATGGGCCCACAGTCTGGTATCTGTTAAGGCTCTGTTCCAGTGTTTGGATGGGCCCCATGGTCTGGTATCTGTTAAGGCTCTGTTCCAGTGTGTGGATGGGCCCCATGGTGTGGTATCTGTTAAGGCTCTGTTCCAGTGTTTGGATGGGCCCCATGGTCTGGTATCTGTTAAGGCTCTGTTCCAGTGTATGGATGGGCCCCATGGTCTGGTATCTGTTAAGGCTCTGTTCCAGTGTATGGATGGGCCCCATGGTCTGGTATCTGTTAAGGCTCTGTTCCAGTTTGTGGATGGGCCCCACAGTCTGGTATCTGTTACAGACCCGTGTCTGGAAACTCTTACCCTCCTGATATCTGTTACCCTCCGTTGGGAGGAGCTAAGGAGCGAGGAAAGGACATGAGTAATTGATGAAAGGAGTGAAAGTAAGCGATT
>CM056379.1:3460741-3503077 GCA_029718625.1 Synaphobranchus kaupii
CAAATTACATTGGAACAGTATGGAAACACATGGTTGGCTAAATGGCTCTAAGTCATCTGTAACCTTCTCTGCTTTCCCTCCGTCTGAATAAAGTAACAGTTGAAGTGAAAGTATACTCAACTTTTTCCACTGACCACTTTTAAGAGGAAGAAAAACTCCATCACAAGTAATGGTTGACATAGCAAAATTTTAATTGGCCGTCTCTGGCATTGCCTGTGAACCTCACTTTATACAATTTATTATGCAAGTCAGCAAAGTGACCGTTTCATTCCTTTTGTTAAAATGGTTAACCACAAATTACAAAAGCAGTATCGGGGGAGTAAAATCAACAGCTGCAGCATAAACTACTCATTCCAACCGGTTGTCCTTAATCACATCCATAAACACTTTTGCTAAAAGAAAGACTGCCGGTTTCAGGCGGAACTGAAAAAATTGTCTATTGAACTCCATCATGGTCACAATATGCACTTGAACTAAGTTTGACAAATGCAATGAACTTAAGAGACACTTTTGCATGGCCATGTAATTTCAGCACGAAAATGGGAGAGGATTTCATGCTTTGCATATGGAACAAAATGCATTTAAAATTTCACTCCCAATGACCGTCGACGTGGCGGCCTTGATTTCCGAACATCGAATGGAACACGACTAATGTGAGAAACGTGCGATGCACGAACACTCGTTCGAAACCTCCACTGTGTCAAGACGCATGAAACTTTTATATATATATTTTTTTTAAATGATCATTTATTTTCTTACAGACCAAGAGTTCACATTGCATTTTGCAGAGAATCATTATTAGGAAGGAAAAGGCTGTTCCACAAAAAACTGTGGCACAAAGAGGAGGGGGGCGGGGGGCACAGAAGGGAGGAGAGGAAACGGGGGGGGGGGGGGGGGTGGTAGACAAGGAGACCAAAATGTTTAACAAGGAGGCTGCTAACCGAGTTCGTTTGATGACTTCTGGGGAGACTGAACCCACACAAACACTGTGCTGTGTGAACAGTGTACCACCAGGTACTGCCCAATGGGAGGGGGACATTCTGCGATACTCCCGTAGGCATTAGAGTAGGGCCACACAGCGACCCCTGGAGCCGGGACCGGTCGAAGAGGGGAGGCAGTCCATTTCCCCCCCTCTCCCACCCTCACAGTTAAGACGCCATTGTCCAGCGTCATTTCTCTGCCTAGATTGGAGTTCAGCGTCGCCGCCCTGGTGGCAGACCTGGGTAGCAACACCCTTTGGGCAACAACACACTTGCCCCGTCATGATGCTGCACTCTTTTTCTTTTTTACATTTTTGTATAAAATTGTTCTGTTAAAATAAAATCAAAAACTTGGAAATAAAATGAACATATATAAATCTTTTCCTTTTTTTTTTTGGGTCCTTTTGATTCGTTTTGCATTTCTCACTCTTCTTCGCTCTCGTTCTCCAGATCCGAATCCCCGTTTAATTTAGTCTCCTCGTCCATCTTCTCGTCCTCATCTTCCTCCGCCACCTCCCCCTCCTCCTCCGCCTCCTCCTCTTTGTTTTCTCTCGTCACCGTCTCCTCCATGCCTTCCTCCTCCTCCCAGTTCTGTAAAAAAAAAGGAGAAAATAGCCGTTTATTGCAAAGCCTTAAAGGGTGATTGGCTAGCGTCCGACTGGAGGTCGCACAGTTCTGCTTGGGAATACGAGAGTAGAATAGGGCTTTTTAAACATATAAAGGTCAGTTTTCAGATTAACATCAACTTTAAGATCATGTATCCCCGGCTGATTCTACAGGGGGGGGTTTGTGCAATTTGTACCCAAATGTATAGGTCAAAGCTTGTGTTCCCAGGTCTGCATTACGTGGGAGGAACAAGAGCAATTTGCCATTTTCTAGGAGCGAATGAATTTGAATCAGCTCAGGAGCCGTGGTTTAAGAGCCTGTGAAATTAGGATAAATGGGTTTTGACTGTGTATCCGGCAATTTAGCACACCACACTAAATAATAAAGCTGGGGTTTTGAAAATAAACACCTGTGGTGTCGGGAAATGTGTAGTTTATTCCCAGACACCAGTGTGAGGTGGTTTATATCAGTGAGATATCCTTTGCACTGTAGGCCATAAAACACTGAAGCGCGTTGGTTTACTAGCCGCACTTAGACTACATCTAAAACTGTATCCCTTAACCCAACCGCTTCCTAGTAATACTGCACTCTCCATTTCCCGTTTGCACCTCCATGGCAGCACACTTTGTCGTTTGATAAATATTATATATGGACTTGTACTGCGAGTTGTGACCCCCATGACCTGGCATTAGGTCTGACTCTACTCTAATCCCGTTTCTGTGCACTTCTTATGTCGGTCGCTCTGGATAAGCGCTTGTGCCAAATGCCTCAATGTAAATATCCATCTACACAAGTTCACCAAATCAGTCAGAGCCCAGAGAGGGACTCTAATTCAGTTTGCTCAAACTGGGTGCATGTTCATCACTGAGGAAGAGCAGTATTAAAGTATTACTCTTAACAGTCATTCAAATTCTAGCCTTATCTTATGATGTAAAATTAAGTCTAGTAACCAGAGAAATTAATTAGATTTTTTCCATCAGTATCCATCCGTTACCCCTGAAGACACACAGTGCAATTTCCCTGCAGAACGAGAATTCTTGAAATTCTTCAAATAACCCGTTTGGAATGAAGCATTTTCTCAGAAATCGTTGGGGCGGAGAAAGCCAGGTCTTGGTCCATGCTGTTCTGAATGTACTCAGCTCAACACCATTGTGCCGGGCAACAACTCCAGGTAGCCTAATCAATGCCAAGACTCGCAAATTTAAGAGTTCTAGTACATTAGTGCGCATAGCTTTTAACCTTTCAATAGCATTTAAAAAAAAAAAATCCACTGCTTATTAGAAAAATGTTACAGCAGCCGATTACATCCTCTGTTAAACACGAAATCTTGTAGCCAAGTGAAGTAGAAGTGTTCTCTAGCTGCATAATTTAGGAAGCATTTATGGAAGATTCTCAGACTGTAATGAGTAGCCTGTGACAACAGTACCTGCCCAGAACAAGCTCGTTACAGAATTAGTTTGCACATCTGTCTCCCTGAGAGAAGGCTGCATTGAAATACATCCAACTGGCCCTGGAATTAGCATCCTGCATGCTAACCGTAGGCATCCAGAAGCCGACCTGTGCCAAAGCGCTAAGCAACCCGTAGCAGTATCCAGTGGAGTGGATTCTGCTTATCTGTGTTTTAGTCTCCGTAGGGAGGGATTAAATGCAGCACCTTTTCCTTTCTTATGAACAGATGTGTAAAATGTTGTGTTTTTTTGTTTTTTTTTAAACACAATTACAGCCATCGAATATATAACCTGTATTTCAGTACTTGTCCTCAGTGTTACTGTAGGCGCTCAATTTCTGAAAACGGGGGTACATAGTCAAAGGAAGGTTACCAATTATACAATTAGACCAATTAAAGAGCCTGATCAGGATGCAAGAGTCCAAATTTCAGCAGTCATGCCATTTCACGGGAGTCAGGAGAAATAAGCATGAAAGCTCCGCCCACACAGAGATTACTTAGGTGTTGGCAGAAAAGGGCGCTCGTAAGACCACGTGCCAAAGCCGCATATGAAAGGTCCCTCCTCCGATGCCGCCCTGTGCGTGCTGAGCTGTGGTCTGCTATGCGAAAATAAGCAAATTGGCAGGGTGGTTCGCGTGTGGAACGTGACTGGTTGCAGACAGTTGGACATTCCAGCTTGGGGTGGGAATTGGATAGAACAGCCCCGGGTTGGGCAGCAAATTTGAAAAAAATAAAAAAGATGAAGTGGACAGAATCATATCCACCTGGTACGCTTGTAATTGCAACACCTGCAATTTACAATTACAGCGCAAAGAACAGAAAACAGGCTGGCATTTGAAATCAGTAAAACACCAGAAGCTAAAGTCTGAATTTGACAGGAGACTTTAGACGCTCTAAAAACACAAAAGACATGACAGTACTGAGGGGTGGTTCTTTTGTGGCTTCACAGAGGCTCTTGTCAGTGCAAATTCACCCATTCATGAAACTAGACAATCCAAAAATTCGTGCTTTAAAAATTTTTTTTTAAACGATGTGAGAGGCAATTCCTACTCCTTTTCAACTCCTACTTAATGCATTTTTCATGCACAAAAAAAATTATATTAAACATCTTTAGAATCTGACCGCGTCTAGCTATAGATCAATGCGCAAATGGCCAAGATAAATATGCTCCACATGTTTGTTTTAGGATTAACAGATAAACAGAGTTGTGCCAACAGACACTGTAGCCGTCACAGCACACGCCAAATTACTCCAGGGAGGCCACTGGGACAAGTCTGAATGCGTATGAAGTGGATTTGAACACCGTCACTGTGCGTTACACAGTCAAGGCCTTCGACAGCGTTCGGCAGATGTTCGGTATTGGTACATTTGACTTTCAATGCCCAGATCGTACGACCAGACAATTTTACAATAGGTTGACATGCCTTTTCCAACGAAGAAAAAGATTTTCAAACATGCAATTTATAGAACATCTTAGACATGACTCTTCAAAGCGGTTGCTGTCTGCCAATAAAGCGGCTCGTGATTTTTACGCACAGCAGAAGCCTAAAGCCCGATTCGATGGTTGGTGAGTTCTTGAGTCGAAAAGTCAGTTCACAAAGAAAATTTCTTTAAATTGAGGAACTTCACAAATGCCAAACACTGGCACAGCTGGTGCACAATAACAGCCAATAAATAAACAATGAAAGCCACTCAGTTAACTCTGCAGTATAGGCCTACTTCAAACCAAACTGGTTATTTAACAAAATAAATATAACCAGCTCATAACTAAGGCTTTTCAGTCCTCAAGAAGCACGGCGTCTGAAAATGAGGAATCTATTCCTGGCTTTAATGCCGACAGAATCAGATACGGAAGAACAGATTAATCAAACAGTGCAATGTCTGTTTGAATTCGGAACGGCTCTGAAAATAGGCCTATTAATTCCTCAATCCGACACGAATGGCGGAACGATGTTTATCACTTGTCACTAGATGTGGAGGGAGCGTTTCCTCCAATAAGCATCACAGCCGACATCACAGCAGTTCCGTGAACGAAAAAACAGCAAAAAATTATTATATTTACTCAAATAAATTATATTGGTTCCCCAGCCAACTGAACTAAAAATCAACAAACGATGTTGCTTCTTTCAAATTTTCATTGCTCTTACACCAAAAATGCCTTCCGTTTCACTTCAAATTGTTTTTATATGTGCAGTAGCTGCAGTTCATAAATATCACCCTGCTCATTCCACAAATTTAATTAGATTTTCTTTCAGCTCCAGAACAGACGTGATAAGCCTACAATCAACAGACATCTGAACAGTATTTACAAAACAATCCACAGGCTTACAGTGCTGCTGGGCCAGGCTACTGCACTGCAACATGTGCATCATTTGTAGCAGCTGAATGATTTCAATGATTAAAGTACTGCAATGTGTCGACTCATCTAGCCTGTATCGCCCTCTTGGTGTTGGAGGATTGAACTACAGTTTAACACAAGTAGGAAAAACTTGTGGCCCCATTTATGACGGTGTTTTTTCAGTGTAAATATACCGTTTGTATGCAGAGTAATGTTTGCAGTTAGTGCGCCTGGTAAGCTTGTTACGAACTGGGGTGGACAGTGAAATTGGCCACTTCAAGGTAAAAATTTGTGCAAGTGAAGGATGTGTTTATGGACTTTTGTGTGCGAGCGGTCTGTTAACGGGCATTTCTGTCTTTCACAGCGACTTACGTCAGAGTCCTCCTCAGGAATCCCTTCATCTTCTGAACCCTCCTCTTCATCAGAAGACTCTGTAGCAGGGAGGGAAAAAAAACAAAAAAAACAAAACCATCACTTCCAACCGCCAACAACATTCCCTTCAGATCAACGGGATTCTGGCACTACAAAAACAACAACTGCAGAACAGAGAGAGAGAGAGCGGGAGTGGAGAGATTACCCTCCTCCACAAGGTCTGCATTCAGGTGCACTAATTTGCATCTGAATGCCACAGGGAAAGCGACACATTTGCATTTGAATCCCCCCGCAAACCCATTTGCATTTGAGAGAATGTACTTGAGCTCATCTCAGCGGCTGTTGGCAGAGCCCTGAGTGGAGGCTTCTGGAAAAACAATTGTGCGTTCCGCGCACCCCCACCCCTTCTCTCTTTAGCCGAGACGACCGGCGTACGATCCGCGGCTGTCGCAGACGCACGGAGAGCGGGCGACGAGGAGGAGGAAGAGGAGGAGATCGGCGGAACGGAGCGCGTACATGATCTCCGGCGCGTGAGCGGGAACACGCCGGCTCGCCGCCGCCGCCCCCTGCAGGGACCATGTCCAAGCGGAGGGCGTCCGTGGTCTTCGACCACTTCTACATACCCGACAACGCGGAGGAGGTGTGCAAGGCGCGCTGCAAATACTGCCCGCTGGAGATGAGCTTCAACAGGAAGGCCACGTCCAACCTGCTCAATCACATGAAGGTAAGGCACGTCCAATGGCAGCACGAGGGCGTTCAAACGGCTCGTCGCCGTAGAAAGGTGCACATCCCAAGTGTGTCATCACCTTTACAAACACTTTTCGCCTTAGGCTGGTTCCTGCGCCTTTTTTTTTTTTTTTTTTTTTTTTGATTGAACGATAATCGCTAATGCAAAATTAAACTCAAAACCTTTTGTATACAGCTCCTTGCCAAAATTACTGACAGTGGTTAGTATGTGTGTGTGTATATAATCTATTGTAATTTTATTAATCGTTTCTGTAATTTCAGAATTAATTGAAAACCCGCGCTTTTATTTTACTTTTTTTAACCTCCACAGAGGAAGCACGCCTCCATCCCCCTGGACCCAATCTCCAGCCTGACCAATCAGTGGTCTCCCCTGCCCACCTTCAGCATCCCCCAGCCCAAGAAGTGGCACAGCACGGACCCCAGCCAGATGCAGGCGGACCGGGCGCTGGTCAACCTGGTGGCGGGCGAGCAGCTCCCCGTGTCCATCGTGGAGAGCCCGCTGTTCCTGGCGTTCATGCGCGAGACGCAGCCCTCCTACAACGTGCCCAGCCGCGCCCACTTCGTCAACACGCTGGTGTGCCAGCAGTACAGCCTGCTCCACGGCCAGCTGGAGGCGCTGGTGAGGGCCGCCCAGAGCATCTGCCTGACCGTCGACACATGGTCGGGCGAGCAGGGCGGCACGTACATGGCGGTGACGGGTCACCTGGTCATCGACTACGCCGTGCGGTCGGTGCTGTTCTCCTGCAAGCGCGTCCGCGGTCGCCAGAGCGGGGAGGACGTGCTGAGCTACTGCGAGAGCATCCTGGCCGTCTACAACATGCCGGGCAAGATCGCCATCGTCGTCAGCGACAACACGCCTCGCTCCGCCGCGGGTCTGCCGGGGTTCCAGTCCCGTGCCGCCGAGCGAGACGCCGGGGCCGGAGCGGGCGGGGTCAAGCTGGAGGCCCCAGGCGTGGCGGAGGAGGAGGCGGCGGCTAGCTCCTGCGCGGCGCGCTACGTGTCCCAGCACGAGCCGTCGTTCGCCCACGCGCTCCAGCTGGTGGTGCGGGACGGCCTGCTGGCCACGCCGCAGCCCACCGTCGACGTCCTGGTCAAGGTGTCCGCCTTGGCGGCCCGAACCCGCGACTCCGCCCCGGCGTCGGCCGCCGACCGGCTGGAGGAGCAGCTCAAGGGCGGGGGCTGCTGGAACGGCCAGCTCAAGCTGGCCAAGAGCGTCCTGGCCGACCAGGAGGAGAAGCCGGGCCCCCTGGGGGGGGTGGCTGGAGCCGACCGGGCCGTCCTGGAGGACTTCCTCAACATCCTGAGGCCCTTCGAGGAGATCACGGACCGGATCCAGGGGGAGCGGGTGGTGCCGGCCAGCCTGGTCATCCCCTCCATTAGGGGGATCCGCAAGCACCTGAGCACCCCGTCCGAGCACAACCACAAGTTGGTAGTGTCCCTCACCATCGCCGCCAACAAGTGGCTATCGTGCTACGAGGACAAGACGTGCTACCTGCGGGCGACGGCGCTCGACCCCCGGCTCAAGCTGCGCTGGTGCGAGGGAGACCGGGCGTCCCGGCTCAAGGACGACCTCCTGGCCCTCACCTCAGCCGCAGGGCCCCACGAGCAGGAGGCGGCCCCCGCCCCCGAGCCCCCGCCCAAAAAGAAGTGCCTGTTCCCCTTCTTCGAGGACGAGCCGCAGGACTACGCGCCCAGCCCGCACGCCGAGGAGGTGGAGACCTACCTGCAGGAGCCCTGCATCCCGTACCACCAGGACCCGCTCATGTTCTGGAGGGGGAACCAGCAGCGCTTCCCCCGGCTCGCTCCCCTGGCCCTGCACTACCTCTGCATCCCCGCCTCCCCTCTCCCCGCGCTGCACCCCGACAGCTCCAGGCTGTCCGACATCGACTTTGAGAACCTCATGTTCATCAAACTCAACAGCGGCCTGCTGTGATCCGCCTCCCACACCCGTTAAAACGTCTTTTTCTTTTTAAATAACGATGAGCCCCCGTTTCTCGTGTGTAATTTCATATGGCCCCAATAAAAGCTTTTACAGTAAACAAAAGGTGACTCTTTTCAGGCTGGGTTGTTGTATTCAAAAACAAACAAAAAAAAATCTTGCATGTGAACGCTGCTCGCTCTGTTGCCTGGTAACATCAGCCTCAATTACGTGCGCTGAATCAGGAAGCTTGGATTTGCATACTGAATTTGCATTTCCAAAGTCTGACGCACATTTGCATCGAGGCCTTTGCACAGGTGCATACATTTGGAAAATTTGCAAGGATTTGCCAACTTGGACACTTGAGCAGGCGACCCTGTTTATCGCAGATATAAAATGGCAGGGCGGCAACAGGGACTTTGGACCGTCGATACCGCATTAGCGCTTAGCGTCCCCTTAGCGCTAGCAGGGCTGCTTTGTGTACAGAATACCAAGAGACAACAAAGGCACAAGCAGCCATTTGATTGCACCCCTCATCTCATTCCTGCAAGTAATCCGAATTGATCGAAATACCCAGTAGAATGGGTCAGGAACTGCTTGCATTTGAATGCCGCAGCTCTAACAAGGCATCCACGCCTAATTTATATGAGGTCAGAACTTTGTGCGGAGACGGCGCGTGACCTCTGCTGTCGAACTCAGAAAGGGGATAGCTCATACACTTGTGCAGGATGTGTTGTGAATGCCCTTACCGTCCTCGTAGACGAGCTTGGCAGTGTGGTCCACGTCCGTGACTCCGTGGACACTGTCACCTGCTGCCACCTGGTGGAGATGAAGGGAAGTACATTTTCAGGCAGGGCACAAGCCACGGAAAATGGCCGAACTGACTCATTTTATAATTCTGGGTTTGCTTAAAACGACTGGAGGTGGAAGATACACACAATTTGCACAATTTACATTTAGACCAAGTGAGCACTGTATATTTTTGTAAGCATATAAAAAAAAAAAAATGTACAATGCTGTTACTAATTAACTTGCTACTTACATTTACTAGAAACCATTTTTTTAGGGAGGATAAATATGGATATACATTTGTGTAGCCTACTGCACAGTTTATCTGATTATGGCCAAGACCACTGACCTGGGTCATTAGCAGGTACAGCTTGCCGTGCAGTCTGGTTAGCTTGTGTAACATCTTGACTCTCCCCTCGATGATGTGATACAACACCCCCAGCTGGGACACCAGGTCCGGTAACTGAAAGAGGAAGTGGAGTCTGTCATACGCATCGCCGGGAACAGCTTCTGCACACCGCAGAGAGCCGGATCGAACGCTGCGCTGAATTAACGGCTGGCCAGCTGGAACTGGGGCGCGCTTTCGTGCGGACCAGCCAAACGGCTTGTTACTGTGATGAGTCCCAGTAATGGGAAGGATGCAAGCTAAGCAGCATCTGTGAAACAATTCTGTAAATTTGCAGTTCGAAAAACATACTACTGGTCTGAAACAGCCCTGTAAACAAATAAAAATACAGCCTTTTAAGTTTGCCAGACTTGCAAGAGTTTTATTTATCCTAAAATCATAAGGTATCAGAGTTTGTGCTGCCTGTCTCTGTATTATTTATACAATATGTACACCATCTTCAGTGGCGGAACATCGTGACGCCGGGCCCTGGTGCAGAACGCACAAACGGGCCCCACCCACTCCAACCTAGTATGCACACAGCATAACAGCGCACACATAACCAGCGGTAATGTTACCTCATTAGCGAAAGTTCAGCCCCACTGACAGCGATCACAGCACACAACGGTAACGAAGAAATCGTGGAATCATTTCGCTGTGTGCGTTTATGAAAAGACGAGCTATCTCTTTGAACCTATCCGTGGTCCGTAGATAGCATTCGTGCTACTCTACATAGCATTAATGCGAGTGTATAACTAGCTAATAATGTTTATTTACAGGCCAATTGAACAAAGACATTGAAAATGATCAAACCACTTGTAGATTTCTGGCAAGCATAGAGCGTATAATCGACACAGTGCAGTGCTAGTTGCTAGTAGCTAGCGAGACGTACAGTCAAGCAACAGACCCGGAAGTGGGAAAAATTATACTGGGAGGAATTGTAGGCTACGCTCACAGCTACGCGACACCGTAACCTTACCCGACATTCATTTGGATGCTACGATTCACTCATAAATCTGCATGCTATAACTGTTTGCGTACTAAATAACTGCATGTAACACAAAATATCAAATTTATATGTTCATTTAACTATTTTATTTTAGTCATAATTATCTAATTTACTACCAACCGTGACCGTATTTTCTCTGTGAAATATGTGGTAGCTATATAAACAGTTGAGCGCTACCATTTTCTTTAGTACGATTGTTCCTAGACATCGATGTATTGATATTAACTTTGTCAATCGCGCTCTCGTTAAACGTTGCACCCTGCGGTGGGCCCCGTGCTCTAGGTCAGTGGGCCCCCAGATGCCGCGGGCCCTGGGACAGCCGCACACCCAGCACCCCCTGACGCTCCGCCCCTGACCATCTTACTTTACTGCCATTCAGCAGACACTAATCCAGAGCGAGTTACAACTTTCTTTAGCATTTTACATAGTATCCATTTACTGAAGTAATGCAGGTGAAGTACATTACTCAAGGGCATAATGGCTGTGTCCCACCAGGGATTTGAACCTGCGACCTTTAGGCTACAAGGCCAGTTCCTGGAACGGGACTTATTAAAGGACCGCCCAGCAGACGAGCCGCAGCGTGCCGTTAGCCGCCCTGGCAGCGAACGGGAGATTTACCGAAGGTCTGAGGGCTGTCCGCGTTTGTGTGCGAGGAGCATCGAATCTCTCATAAATACTTCAACGGCTCATTAAGTATCAGCAGGCTATTGGTTTTGAGCTTCGATGCGGTCCTCGCTTAGGAAACCGCTCGAGGGAAATACAGACGTGTGCGTCCCATCGGAAGGGCGGGGTTAACGGCTGGAGAGAACCGCCGCAGGGGAGAAACACGGAGGCCATAAATACGTCTCGGCTGTGAGAGAGGGTGCTTGGGGGGGGAGCATGCACCCCAGTTACTCAGTGTAGGAAAAGCAGACTAATAAGGGGGTACACACACTGACATACAGGCACACAAAGACAGGCAGAGACAAACGCGGACGCGCGCGTACACACACACACACACACCTGTGCATCTGTTTCTGTGTACGCGCGCGCACTTACACACACATACACAGAAAGACAGATGCACAGGTTCTCACACACACACACGGTCACCAAGAGATTTACTCACTGTAGACAGGTAGGAGGTGTGCTGCAGAAGGACGGCCTTGAGCCAGCGAACCAACAGGACCGCCCTGTGGAGGAGGAGAGAGAGAGGGGGTGATTCAGAGCAACATTACGACGTGTGATTAGAAGACGACTGGGGTACTGGTACTCACGAGTATGGATGACCTTGGATCCTCTGGGTGAGCTGCAAGAGACCACAGGATTCATGGGGCAAGTGCGTGCGGACAGTGCCTTTCAATTACTGCACATTCTCTCAACAGTCATTTAATTTATACGTTACTTTTCTTGCAAAGAGTTCAACGCGCCAGTGCTTTCCAAAATGAAAAATAATAAATAAAAAGACAGGTCAAAACAATAATCGAGATACAAAAACATTGTAAACACTGAAAACAAGGACAAATACCCGGAGAAATACCCCCAAATATCCTCTCAAATGGAACGCTCATCAAACCAGCCAATAATCTGCCATTCTGCCAAGGTTGGCTTACCTCCTCCACCAATGGTAAGACTGCAGGGAGTGGTAAACGGGCAACAGTCTTCTTAATCAACATCTCTTTCCGGGTTTGGAAAACTTTCTGTTGTGCATAGGGGAGGGAAAAAAAGGTTTGTGTCTTTCATAAATCTGGAAAATGTCAGAAAATAACTGCAAAGAAACGCAGTTCTACAAAAGAGCCGCGTTTCAATGAAAAAAAAAAAAATCTAACAAAAAAATAAAACCTCATCTGCATTGTGCCTGAGTACCAACCAATGCTTTGATTGTAATTGTGGATTCTTAGACTTCGGATCTGCCTGTTCACTAAAATAAACATCACATTACTTCTCAAATGCCTCATGCCTAATTCAAGGTGTACTGACGAGACTACTGCTTAGTACGCCAGTTGACCAGTGTCCACTCTGAATGACCAGTCAGCTATATCTCCCATTCCTCTACCTGGTCTCATTAAAATAAGGTTTGGGGAATTGTACCCCCCAAACTTGAATCTCACCTGCGTGCACAGTACACTCGACAGTTTCATTACCAACTGACCCAGAAGGGCACAGAAAATAAATATAACTGAATGAAGCTTCATCACTATGCAGACTGTTGGCCCGTAAAGTTGAGACAGGTGGGTGCCGATTTGAAGCAGTCATTTTTCACTTAAATATGTGGAACAGCTTGCCAGGTCACATGGTACACAGAAACAGTCTCAGTATTCAAATGCAGGTCTGAGGGTGTTCGATGCGCTCTACAAAATCAAAACGAGGCCAGATCAGCGGTGCCAAATCATGTGCCATGGAGAGCCGAGAGCGTACAGGTTTTCATTCCAACCAATCACTACACCTGCTGATGTCACTAATTAGTTCCCTCATCTGGTTTAGTGAAATCAGCAGGTGTATGATTGGTTGGAATGAAAACCTGTACACTCTGCCCTCGATGGCACATGATTGAGCGCCACTGGGCTAGATGTACTGAACGGCCTGTTGTGAACTGTATGAATTTATTTTCTAGGAGAGTACAATTATACGTTTAGCCGCTCTTCCCAAAAAAAGGTTAATTACTAACAAAATGGAACATAGTTTCAGAGAACGAGAACATGAGCGGATTTGGAAGTGAATGGACAGGAGAATGATTATTCAGCAATTACACTAAATGATTCATTTGCTTAGCAGATTCTTTTTTCCCAAAGCAACACAGCTTGCATTTAATATATTTTTTTTTTTTAGTCCATCCATTTTCACAGCTGGTTAAGTAACTTTCGCTGGGGTACAAAGGCAGTGCCCCACATGGGATTCAAACCTGTAGCCTCTGGGCTCGAAGCCCAGCTCATTAACCGTTATACATCAGGGCTGGCCATGAATCAGAGCCAGCTGGGGCCCACTCACAAAGCCTAGTTCTTTAACCGTTATATATGAATCAGAGCCAGGTGGGGCCCACTCACAAGGCCCAGTTCTTTAACTGGTATATATGAATCAGTCAGCTGGGGACCCACTCACATTAAGGATGTTGCTGTCCTTGCTCTCCAGGCCTTGCACCAGCAGCACCGCATAGCTGTCAGTCTGTAAGGAGGGCACTGCTTTCTGGGAACCCTTTCCACCAGGGACAGTAGAAAGGTCAATTTCTCCTAGTCTCTCCTCAATGGACATCTGGTGCGAGAGAAGTGCGATTAGCTTGAGGGAGTGGAGAAGCTCAAAAAAATCAGGATTGTTCCTGAATGGGCATCAGGTGTGAAAAGTGCGATTAGCTTGAGGGAGTGGAGAAGTTCAAAATTCACGATTGTTCCTGAATGGGCATCTGGTGTGAAAGAAGTGCGGTTCGCTGAGAGAGTAGAGGCTGAAAGATCACAATCGAACCCAGTAACCCCCCCAAGAGTCTACAGCAGCAGCTAAAAACAGAGCTGCAGTCTATGCATTCTCCAAAGGAGACAACTTTTATCCAGACCCACCTAGCGGTACTGCATCAGGAGTGAACATTCAACGCTGGCAGGGTCTTACCCTCTAAGTGCCATGAAAACAATGGGTGCATTGACAGTAAGGAATAGACTACAGAACATACATATCCGCTTCGTGCAAAGCAGAAGGCGAAGCACACCCAACTTAACGCCCATAACCACATAACGCTTCTACAAGCAGTCGGTACTGTCCACGCACTCATACCTGTTTGGCGCCGGCGTCCGGTTTTCGCTTCTGTGACTCAGCAGGGCCCGCTCGGAGGGGCGCGAGGTGCCCGGGCAGCCCAGGGGCCAGCACTTTCACACTGGTGTTGACCACAGGGGTTTTCACCTACGACACAAAATGGAGGCTTCAGGAAAATGCTACGTCAATAATGCTTCATCATGCACCAATGAATGTGCGAAAATTTGCTCTCAGGTAAATGTAAAATGAGGTTGGAGCTCCCCCTACTGGAGAGGTGTGTTTGGTCCACCCTGGCCGGGGCCCTACCGATTGCCATCTTTCCCCACTGTTGCTACAGGTGTTTGTTACCTTGGAAACCGCCGTGTCCATTGACAGGGCGAGTGTCGCCTGGATGTCCCGAATCAAGCAGACGTGTCTTTCTGCCGTGTCCACCGACTGAGGGCAGACGGAGGGTCGCCATTAGTAACCAATAAACAAGGTGCGTCACTGCTACCATTATCTTTTTGTACCATTGATATGCACAAGCTTTGTTGACAAATGTCATTCCAATAAAGCAAGCTAAAATGTTTAAAAAAAAATTTTTAAAAACCTTATGTCCTTCATGCCAATAAAGGAAAAATCAAGAGTGTGCCAACAAAAAGTTAAAACTTAAGTAACAGGATAAATCAATATAAAGCAGCACTAGACTCCACCCACAGGGCAGGCTCCACCTCCTGTCCCATTATCTACTCACCACTCTCTCTATG
Organism: Synaphobranchus kaupii; assembly: GCA_029718625.1. NCBI lineage: Eukaryota > Metazoa > Chordata > Actinopteri > Anguilliformes > Synaphobranchidae > Synaphobranchus > Synaphobranchus kaupii. Next base: position 3,475,796 of record CM056379.1, read on the forward strand.
ACAGGCTGCAGGTGGTTACCATAGGCCAGGATCAGCCCCTGCTTTTCTGCCCCGAGGGCAACGGCCAGCAGGGGTACGGGCACCGGGGTGTCCCCCTCGCCTCTCTTACCCCCCACCCCTGACACCTGCACCGAGCAGGACGGGGACAGGGGCTTCTTACAGGGACTGAGAAACAGAGGGGGCCAAGAAACAAAATGGAGGTCAAACTGAAGCCTCGCCGCAGGTATCCCAGCACGCCTCCCAGCCGCAGAAACACCACTGAGCGCAGACTCACCCGTTCAGAAAGTGCTCAAAGAGATGCAGCTGCCCGTCCTTGCACACGACCGCCAGCCTCAAGGCCTGCAGGGAGCAAAGAATGAGAGTCAGAGAGGCGCTAGTGAGCGGCAGAGACCGGAGAGGGAGGCTAGGTGTGTGGATCTTCACTGCCCACAACAAAAACAAACAGACACAAGTGCAACAGGCACAGAGATGTACAGAACACACACACACGGGCGTTCTGCGCGGGCAGCTCCTTACCTCGTCCTTGCTGTCAGAGGAGATGAGGTCGATGTGCTGCGGCTCGTCCGTCAAAGTGAAGGACACCACCGAGTTCTTGTCCTTCCCGTCTGACCGTACCTGCCTGTGAGAGAGAGAGAGAGGCGCACGGCCCGGTGTCAGGGGACAGCCGCTTCATTATTGAGCGGCAGCGGCGGAGCAGGCATCTGGCAGCTATTCTAGCGGTAATGTGACAGAAACCCTTCCCTGTGGGAGGGACTAATGGAAAGGAGTGCGGAAAACGACAGCTCTCCCAGGATAGATCCTCCTGCGGATCGGATAGATCCTACTTCCCCTCCTACTGTGGTTTCGTCTGGAAGATGACCTGGATTAAAAGTGTTGTTTAGGGACCTCCAGGTACGGGGCAAAACATAAAACACGGCCAGGGCAATGCCTAGACCCACAGGCCCATGTTAACTGGAACACATGGATCGGGTCACTTGTGAGAAAACTTAACTGGCTTCACAACGTGAAAGGTAGGACGGGAGACCTGAAGGTGACCCTGCTAAAAGTGCTCTCAGACAGACCTGCGCATGCGGACCACACTCACCACACACTGAGGAGCCTGTCGTGGGCTGCCCCGGACAGGAAGTACAGGCCGTCGCTGTCAGGCGGGCGTGTGGTGGCGAAGCACAGAGTTGTCACTGCCGTGGAGTGACCTGTGAACCGCTGCGTGACGAAGGAAATGAGGAGAAGTTAGAGAACTGGCTTGCTTTTAAAAGCCAGAGCACCACAATACATTTAACAGAGAGCACCATGGGAGATGAAGTCCAGAGCTTCAGATTTTGAACTCCGGATTCCACAGAGCTCACCAACAAAAACCCAGAAGCCCCGCCTGTTGCATTAGCGCACAGAACAGCCGAGGTATAAACAACAGCTAATTTAATTATTCCTAAAAACAAAAATATAGCAAAGCAAAAGCTGACTTCACAGTACACCTTTTAATCAAAATAACCAGCACAGATTGGCAAGTCTATCAGTGAATGGCCACAATTTTATATAGCTGCTCATAACCGGAATATAAGCAACTACAGGTTAGACTGTGGAAAGCCCTGAACGTTTTGACCAAAGAAATAAAGTTAATAGTCAGACTAAAAAAGCCCTTAAAAATCAGCATTACAAATTTTTTACCAACCTCAGGTACACACAAAAGGACAGATATGACAAATAATCACGTATCCTGCCGGGGGCAGCACATTCTTCACTTACCCGGTACACCTCCTTGGTCTCTAGGTCCCACATCTTGATGGTCTGTCCTGCGGAGAGGAGCAGGCGGCCGTCTGGACTCACGCAGAGGCTGGTCACCGGCCCGCGGTCGGCCTTCCACTTACTGAAAACAGACGGGCAGTCAGTAACACACGCAATGCAGCTTTCTGACAACATTCATTACACCTCTTCCCCTGCCCGTCAAGCTTGTGTTAAATCTGGCTCTGAGCTCAGCCGCTGGCATAACATCTCTATTCCTCGGAAAGTACTAGAACAAGGTGCTACACAGACTTTCCTCAGGATGACCGGAGTTCAACCGCGGCGACCAGTCGTCAACCAATCCAGGGGGCCATACACAAAGACATTCTAAAATTCTAAGTGTGAGAAAAAGAATTCAGAGCACCATGGTTCTATACCGGATGTACCGGCGATCAACAGGTGAGTTTAAAAATGCATAAGGCTAGGGCATTCCTGACAGGGCTGCCGTAGTAAATATTACATGATAAAATCATAAGGGCTCCAAGAGCTATCAGACCGGTCAAAGAGCAGTAGATGGTAGATGGGATGGACAAGGAGGCATGTAATAGATATTGCCCAGAGTGCAGAACTGAAACCACACAACACACACACACACACACACACACACACACACACACACACACACACACACACACACACACACACACACACACACACACACACACACACACACACACACACACACACACACACACACACAGCCTCTCACCAGCGCGTCTGTCCAGTCTGCAGGTCCCACTCAACGATGTGCGTGTCTTCAGAGCCGCTGTACAACAGCGTATCCATGGGGTGCCACCTCAAACTGTGCACCTCTCCGCTGTGTCCCCCATCCTGCCAGAGAACAACCGCGTCAATTTGTGCAACGAGACGGACTTCAAAATCAACACTTCTGTGATGGATGGCCACTGTCCACCAATAATACAATGGGTAAATAGTTAGCCTTGGGCTTAAATTCATGGGCAAGTGTAGCAGTATCATTCTGCACTGCTGTTACCTAGAGTTACGTTAGTGAAGTTTGTTTATTTAAGAAAGGGATAATGTACGTTAATTAGCATGACGTAAAACATACCAGATTTAGCCATTAGGGCTAATTTACATATGTAGTCCCTATGTAGTCCACAAATCAGAGCCGAATCATGGGAACAGATACACCTTCTGACACTTGCCACACACCATTTCCCAGAGGTCAAAAAGATGGACGGGTCCCAAAACCAGGGTGTGAAATTAACTTTTTCACCCACTGGCCAAAGTAGCTTGTGGATTCTAAAACTCACCAGTCATTTTCCACATTTTACCAGCCACATTACCTTTTACAATATAACACAACTTGGTTGGTTATCGGCCAAAGTGGCTACTAGAGTAAAAATCTTACCAGCCACAATCAAAATTTTACCAGCATTTGGCTGGTGTTAATTTCACAAACTGCCCAAAACCCAAACCCAATACTGGTAGCATTTACAGTAAGACTTACAAAAATCAATAAAAGTGCAGTGTTCCCCAAAAAACCTCCCGGCAACACTCCCCAAAAACCTCCCGGCAGCACTCACCAGGGTGCTGTGCAGAGCCCCTTTCACTGAGCTGTAGATGACCACTGTGCCCGCTGCCGTGCCAAGCGCCAGCAGGTCAGGCTTCTCCGCCACCTGCGTCGCCTCCGATTTCCTCCTCTTCCTCTGAGGCCCCTCCTGGAAGACAGCAGCGTGGGTTAAACAGGAGCTCCTCCTTGCCAATACCTCCGCACTGTGAGCAAATGTTCTCAACCTTTTCAGACCCAGTTCTGATTAATATGAGGTCATCTGCTCAAGGCTTGAAAAAGGCCATGCATATTTATTTATACTTTTTATTTTTTTTTTGTTTTTTTCACTTTGTGAAAGACTACCAGGTCAGATGGAAAAAGTTTAAATTAGAACTATAAAGGGGCACGTGACTGTTATATTGCGCACAGATTCCATGCAACACATTGGCCCATCTGCATCCAATCTGGCAGGAAAAATGTGAAACTGGTAAACCCCGAGTATGTTCCCCAATTCTGATATTTCCAGGATTCTCCTCGTTTAGAACTCTACTTGCACTCCTACCTTCTGTGCTTGACCTTGCAGCTCTGCTTAAGTACGTTAAAACCAGTCTCGTGTACATTTGAAAAGGTACTGCGACACTACGCAGTCAATGGGTTTCTCTACACAGACTTTACACTGTGTGTAAAAGTGGTCTATTTGATGACGACTGCTTGTATGCCGCCCTTCATCCGCGTTCAAACAACATGCAGCGAGGACATTCATGTCACTTCAAAGTTAGTCCTTTTTACCCTGAGTCCCACCTGTTGGCGCTGTTCAAAAAAACAAGTGGGCTGCCTGGCATCAGACAGTACTGGGCGATATTGGACTACTGCTACTTTACTAAATGAGAAGCCTGACTTCGTAACTTACCCACAAAAATCACAAGTATGGTGATGTCACGTAAATCTAGCGACGTAGCAGTAAACCTATTAAATATAGAAAACAGCCAACAATCTACCCAGCTAATTTACAGGGAAGGATAAATTAAGTGTAAGCGAACTTGTTTGAGTAAACCAACTTGTTTGCTTACTAAATTGGCTCGATAGAATGATAAAATGAGTGCATACGTTTAAAATCAGAGCCGTAGCTAACGGCTCACATGCTGCTAGCACTAGCAGTCAGTACGTAGAAAGTTGGCGACCTAGCCAGACTAGGAGTGTGTCATTTTGATCGCAGATTTTCACATTTTACGTGCAACACCTTCAACTCACTGACCGCAGACTGTCACTTTACGATGGGAAAGCTTACAAAAAATAAAACATCACCCTGTACAGAAAAATACACACGGAATTCGCCCACGGGACGGCCATGTGCGGCACCCAACATGTGCGTCTACTGGCGGAGAGCAACGTTGCGAATCGCGGCTAGCTTGCTGGATAACTCGCAAATTACGCAGAACAGAAAAACATCAAAATACACTCGTGTTCTGGCATTTTGAATATTTAACTGCTGAATAACGTCATAACACTACATACGAGTGAATTAATTTAACTAACTTGGTTAGCATCATTTCAGCGACACGGATTGACTAGGCCCTCCCTATTGAACCAACATTGAATGCGTCCCCCCACATACCTTGGCCGTCCGGCATGGTCCCCAAGCTATACAGGTACAAGTGGCACTCAGATGGGCTGAAGGTACGTATTCCTGTTGCAGTGTTTTACTGACTGTGTCCCAGATGCGCAGCCTGCCGTCCTGTGCACATACAGCCAGGTACTGGCGTGATTTAGGCGAGAAAGCGCAGGGTAATACAAGCGATGAGCTGCCTCCGTCAGCCGCCATTTCTGTAGCTCTGCGTCTGCGTGCTCCAATCCTGGAAATCCTAGGCCAGGAAACACGTGTTATCAGTCACGGAGCATGCGCGTTTGCACGTTCGGGTTCATGCCTTCTCATTGGTTACTGTCACGCCATGGGACCTGGCTGGAATCCTAATGAGCTTGTTTTCTTCTTCTCGTGCGGTTTATGGGCGTGTTTTCATACAAATGAGGCGATATCAACATTGATGCATGTTCAATCGTTCATCAGTGTGTATGCCGAGACTACGGGATTGTATGAGGGGCTGGAAGTGACAAAAATTACATGTTAATGATAATTAATACATTCAAATACGAACCAATTTAACAAAGCATATGAAAATATCATATGGAGTCAAACGTCACTGCACATTTCATATATTACATGTGTATGTGTGTTATAATTACAAATTTTGAATTACACATTTTTATGTCAGGTCAAATGATTAAATTAGGAACAACATAAAGATGAATGAAGACTATGAACCTACTCATACATTTGTACAGTGAATATAAGAGAAAGATTGATTAAATTAATCATGATATGAATAATGAAGAAAACATATTAACAAGTATTTTCGAACCAGTCCTTTGAAAGAGGCTTGAGAGTCAAGAGGCGCCTGCCTAATTCGCGGTGAAACTGCTCCACCTGCTGGTAGCAGGATGCCTTTGTTTTTTAGTGTGAATGTCGTCGCACACATCATGACGTACGTGCTACCGTTCCACATGTCTGCTTTTTTAGCGTGGCGAAACACTGTTGGGGCAGCTTGGAATGGTGTGTATCAAAGCGAAGGACTAACAACACTCTTTCTATTTACCCTACGAAAAAGACGACTGGTTACAACAGTAGCACATTTGCAGTTCTGGATTTGAGTAGGGTCTGTGTAAATTATAGTTCTCGCCGGCTAGTTATGCTACTGTTAAAAGCTGTTTTATTCTTGTAAATACATGTAAAATGGCAAAAATCAGTTAGCAGGACGTCATTCAGAGATTCGTTGTTTCTCAAGTTGCTTGTGCGGTTTTATTAGTTCCATCAATTTGCTAGCTGGATTGCACGTGTTATTTTATTATGAAACTTGTGTGGGAGCAAAAGTGTGACCTTGTAGCGAGATGTTGATAGAGCTACTTCTCAAGAGAGACACGCGCCTTGCCACCTAATCTAACTTACCTAATGAAGGCGATCTTATTTAAACTGACTGTCAAAATATTGTACACGTTTGTCTTCGCATAACACAGCTGTTCAATAACATTATAGAAAACACAATGGGAAGGAGCTGCTGGAGGTTGTTACGGGTTTGGATAACCAGTGGGGGACAGCACTGCTGTAGAAAACAGCCTCTTGGGAGAGCAATCCTCCCCCAGACATTGGGCATAAGGAACATTGGGAGCGGGGGTCAGGATCACAGTGATGGTAGAAATGGCAGCAACAGCCCAGAGCCCCAACAGCTCCAGCAGCAGCGCACAGGGCAACCGTTTGGGAGGCTGGGTGCCAGACAGCGCCCCCTGTCTCCACTGGAGAGAATCAGTCGTCTGCTGCCCCAGGACACATTGAGCCAAGAGGTGTGGGAGCTGAGAGAGGATAAACGGGAGGATGAGGTGAAGGGGACACAGGGGGGTGTGCACCAGGACCAGGGGGCCTCAGGTACCCCAGGAGGGGACACCGCACATGTTCAGGGGGGCAGAAGTACAGACACACAGTGGCAGGAAGAGCGAATGGGCCAAAGACGGGAGGAGGAGGAGGAGGAGGAGAGGGATGCTGCTAGGGGAGAGGTGGAGGTCTCAGGCAGTAGCCGAGAGGAGAAGCCTGACCAGGCTGGAGACGATCCCTCCTCCGCCCCACCAGGGGAGCGCCCGCTCTGTTTCGGGGAGATCGCCCTGGCCCAGTACCGCAGGAAGGGCCGGGTGGAGTTCCAGAAAATGTTCCCGCTCCAGGAAAGGGGCAGCCTGCACAGTAGCTGGGGGATGGTCCCGCACAGCGCCATCGTGGGGCGTCCCGCCGGCTCCACCAGTCTCACCTCCATCGGATTCCCCTTCCTCGTGCGACGGCCCAGCCTGGAGGAGTACGTGCTGTTTATGAAGAGAGGGGCCACCATCGCCTATCCCAAGGTAGGCCCTAGACCTCCACACCTCATCCACCCACCTATTCCCAGTCACACCCAATCCCCCGCCCTCATCCCTTTCGGGCCTGCCCTTGACAACTGCATCACTGCTGCTACAGATATGCAAATCCAGGGACGATAGATGCAGATTAGCACATTGGCTAAGTGGTTCAACTACTCTGTTGTGCAAGGTCCCGGTTAAATAAACTAAACGGCTCTCCTCAGCCTCCATCCTCATTATTTCCTCAGTAGGAATACACATTATAGTTAATTATTTCTTTTCTAGTAGTTCTACAGTAGGTAGGGATGGGAGAGCGAATCTCGTAATGGCTGGTGATTTTTCTCTCCACAGTGAAATGCAACGATTGGTTCAAGTCAATGAGTGACAGACGGCATATGTTGCTCTGCCAGTTTTAACCTTGTTCTTCCATCACATCACTTGCACTAGGTTTCAGGAACCTAAAATGGGCGGAGCTACAACGTGCTGTCAATCATCGATTTGTTGGAGCCACTTTTCCCACAGAAAACCTCAGTGATTGGTTCAAATGGCATATGGTTGCTCTGCCCATTTTAGGTTTCATTTGTGCTAACTAAGCTTGTGTTTGTGATGCTGTCTCTCTGTCTCTTTCTGCAGGATGCTAACACAATGCTAATGATGATGGACGTAATGGAGGGAGACTGTGTGTTGGAGTCGGGCTCTGGGTCTGGAGCCATGTCTCTGTTCCTATCCCGCGCAGGTGTGTCAGTGTGCTGCCTTCTGCCCCCGTTTATCTGGCAGCCCCTGCCGTGACGCAATTTGCAGGGTATTTCACGAAGCGGGATTACTGAGTTCGCTGGATGACTGCACTGAGTAAAACCCGGAACAGCTCTTCTTACTTTAGTCCATGTTTCAGATTTGGGAGGGTTCCGGGTTTTACTCAGTGCAGTTATCCAGCTAACTCACTAATACTCCCCTGGAGGCTGAGATGCAATCTCATTCTTCTCACCTGCATATTAATATACTCTTCTTTGCTTGGACTGTCTATTTTACCAGCTAGTTTAATTAGTCAGACTATAATCTGCCCAAGCACTGTGATTATTTGCTCCAACAGATTACCCATTAGGTACCTCCCTATTACCATTTAGCCTATCTTTATCTATCAGCTCCATGCATCAGTGTGTAAATGCAGTTTGTTTAATTATTTTTTGTGTATTTTCAGAGCAGTATTTTAAATGCTGTAAATATTCAGACGGTAGCAGTGTGCTAGTACTTCTGTATTGTCAGAGTACAGCTGTGTACTCTTGCAGTATATTCAGCGTATCACAGTGTTATTGTATGTCCATAGTACAGCTGTGTATTACTGCGCTGTACTCCGAGTATAGCTGTGTGCTAATGTTCACAGTGTAACCGTGTTACTGCAGTATGTTAATGCTAAGTACAGCTGTGCATTGCTGCAGTATGTTAATGCTAAGTACAGCTGTGCATTGCTGCAGTATGTTAATGCTAAGTTCAGCTGTGCATTGCTGTGCATTGCTGCAGTATGTTAATGCTAAGTTCAGCTGTGCATTGCTGCAGTATGTTAATGCTAAGTTCAGCTCTGCATTGCTGCAGTATGCTAATGCTAAGTACAGCTGTGCATTGCTGCAGTATGTTAATGCTTAGTACAGCTGTGCATTGCTGCAGTATGTTAATGCTAAGTACAGCTGTGCATTACTGCAGTATGTTAATGCTAAATACAGCTGTGCATTGCTGCAGTATGTTAATGCTAAGTACAGCTGTGCATTGCTGCAGTATGTTAATGCTAAGTACAGCTGTGCATTGCTGCAGTGTGTTAATGCTAAGTAAAGCTGTGCATTGCTGCAGTATGTTAATGCTAAGTTCAGCTGTGCATTGCTGCAGTATGTTAATGCTAAGTTCAGCTGTGCATTGCTGCAGTATGTTAATGCTAAGTACAGCTGTGCATTGCTGCAGTATGTTAATGCTAAGTACAGCTGTGCATTGCTGCAGTATGTTAATGCTAGGTTCAGCTGTGCATTGCTGCAGTGTGTTAATGCTAAGTACAGCTGTGCATTGCTGCAGTATGTTAATGCTAAGTTCAGCTGTGCATTGCTGCAGTATGCTAATGCTAAGTTCAGCTGTGCATTGCTGCAGTATGCTAATGCTAAGTTCAGCTGTGCATTGCTGCAGTATGTTAATGCTAAGTACAGCTGTGCATTGCTGCAGTATGTTAATGCTAAGTTCAGCTGTGCATTGCTGCAGTATGCTAATGCTAAGTTCAGCTGTGCATTGCTGCAGTATGTTAATGCTAAGTACAGCTGTGCATTGCTGCAGTATGCTAATGCTAAGTTCAGCTGTGCATTGCTGCAGTATGTTAATGCTAAGTTCAGCTGTGCATTGCTGCAGTATGTTAATGCTAAGTACAGCTGTGCATTGCTGCAGTATGTTAATGCTAAGTACAGCTGTGCATTGCTGCAGTATGCTAATGCTAAGTTCAGCTGTGCATTGCTGCAGTATGTTAATGCTAAGTACAGCTGTGCATTGCTGCAGTATGTTAATGCTAAGTACAGCTGTGCATTGCTGCAGTATGCTAATGCTAAGTACAGCTGTGCATTGCTGCAGTATGCTAATGCTAAGTTCAGCTGTGCATTGCTGCAGTATGTTAATGCTAAGTACAGCTGTGCATTGCTGCAGTATGCTAATGCTAAGTTCAGCTGTGCATTGCTGCAGTGGGCGTTCGTGGCAACGTGTTGAGTGTGGAAGTGAGGGAGGATCATTACCGGAGGGCGGTGACTAACTACCACCGTTGGCGGTCGGCGTGGAGTTTGCGTCGCGGGGAGGAGTGGCCTGACAACGTCCGGTTTCACAACACGGACCTCCGAATGGCAACCGATCTCCTTGCCGGTCAGGGATTCCACTCGGTAAGGCCGCGGCTCCTTTCCCTGGCTCTGTGTGCGTGCGTGCGTGCGTGCGTGAGTGCGTGCGTGCGTGCGTGCGTGCGTGCGTGCGTGCGTGCGTGCGTGCGTGCGTGCGTGCGTGCGTGTCGATGTGGTTACCCGACCTCGGTCAAATACATATTCAAAATTATTAAGATGCAAGCAGAATTTCAAAACACTCATGCAGATCACTTAGAATTATTATTACAAAGCATTTTACAAACCAAAATGTGTGATGATATGAAAGAAAAACTTTTTATATTTTTAATATTGGTGAAAAAATACATCACATAACAGTATATATATATATATATATATATATATATATATATATATATACATACATACATATATATTGGGGACCAAAGTGAGGACACTACCAAGTCCAGTTGTTTTAGTTATTTATCAAGGAATAATGCAATCATCATACTCCAATTACACTTATTATTCAAGAGTACATTATTGAGAACAGTTACAAACCAAAATGTTTCCATTCTTGAATAAGCATTGTAATCTTACCGGGGTCTAAATGTCAAAAATATTTAAAATAATTATTTAAGCCAGGCCTGGTTGATATGTGTGTTACAGATAGCTCTGGACATGCTGAACCCCCACCTGGTCTTACCTGTGGTGTTTCCACACCTGCATAATGGGGCCGTGTGCGCCGTCTACTTGGCCAAGTGAGTACCCCAACTTACCTCAGACAGGGAGCTGCGGTCAGTTGAATACAGTGCGTGTGTGTACATTCACGGCAGGACTGCCCATTGAGTTTTGGCCCTGTGCGGAGCAGTGTGACGCAGGTGATCGATCTGCTGGAGGGCATCCGATGCACCGGCCTTCCTTTGACCTGTGAACGCGTGCTGGAGGTGCAGCTCAGGGATTGGCTGATGGCCCCGGCTGTCCAGAGAAGAGACGGGAAGTACGCCGCCAGAATCGCGCCCTCGCACGGAAACCAGGAGGAAGAGGAGACTCGGCGGGACGATGAGCAAGGTGTCATTACGTTCATTAGGAAGAAATGTTAGAACATAAACTGGGGAATAGCAAAGAAGAAATAAAAGACCACACAGCAATTTTTACTTTGTTATTCTTTTGATTTTGCTCACAAAGAGGATAATGTTTGTGACCCGCAAGGACATTCCTCATGTTATGAACTGGTTAAGACTTGCATGGTTGCCACTGCATAACAAGCACGGCAACAGCCTGTATGGGTATGAATGAAAGGCGTGGCAGATGTGCGGAGTTAAATAAAGCCCTAAGAGAGCTCTTGCCACAGGCATCAACAACTTCTGAAGAATACCATTTTCCCATAACTATTTTATGTAGGTGTCTGAATTAACTACACTGCAATTATATGATTTGTGTCTGACACATTTGCTTGCGTTTCGTCATAAGTTGCCCGCTTCTACTTTCAGAGGAGTCCAGAGCCAATGAGCGCAGGCCGTTTGGGACCCTCCCGTACATCGCCCGCCCCCACCATGAACAGGGCAGCCATACAGGTGAGGGACTGCAAGGCTGTGTCCGAATCGGAGCCCTATCTACTGCGCCCTGTCTCCTGCGTACAGTGCACTGGCAGAAGTGTGCTGTTTAATGTGCACTTTTTAGCAGTCCGCGAAAAATATCCGCCATGCTATTTTCCCACCATACTGTGGAAGTGTTGTAAGCAGGTCATAAGACGTCCCACCAGTGTTGCCATGTCTGCGGTTTTACAGCTAAATTGGGGATACTTTGAAAGTGCAGTCAAATGTAAAAATGTTGCCATTTGCCTGGAAATCTTGCAAGATCTGGCAACCCTGTACCCCACCCTTGTGCTGCCATGTCACGTGTTATTTTTGTTGTATTTGAAGGAAAACGTCAGTGAAGCTGCGCCTAATTAAAAAAAAAAACGAAGCTTCACGTCATATTTATGTGACCAAACTGTTCGTGCACTTCTTGAAAAGTCAGCGAAACCCCGGAAGTGTCATCCGGGTGTTTCAAGTATACTGCAATTTGAAAAATTTTCACCTACTCAACAAATTTCTCGTCCTATGTACTCACCAAGGCTACTAAATAGTGTGGAAGAGTGCCGATTCAGACACGGCCCAAGTCTGCACTACACAAATCTACACTACACAAGCCAATAATACCAGGGGGGTATTTCACAAAGCAGGATAACTGCACTGAGTAAAACCCAGAACCCTCCCAAATCTAGAACATGGACTGAAGTAAAAATAACTTTCTGGTTTTATCACAGCTTTTTACTTCAGTCCATGTTCCAGATTTGGGAGGGTTCCGGGTTTTACTCAGTGCAGTTATCCAGCTAACTCACTAATCGTGCTTTGTGAAATACCCTCCTGGATTACTTGAATCCGTGTTGTAAATACAACATACTAGATTATACTGTATTATACAGTACATAAAATACGTCCAAGATCAATGAACAGTCAAGTAAGCAAAACTGGCTAGGTCCCACGAATGAGAAACATGATTAATCTGCTGAAGATTCCATTAAAAATATCAACACCGAAATGTGCGTTTTAATAACCGCTGAATTTGAATGTTTTCTTTTGTTTCAGCCTTCTTGGTGAAACTGCGAAAGGTCTTGCCCCCATAACGAATGTTTCAGGTGCATGACACTGCAGCTTCAGGGGAGAGCACAAGATATTCATTTGAAGATGCCGCTTTGTACTTTTCTCAATAAATGGATTTAATCAGTGCCACCTTGTTTCGCTTGCTTTGACATTCCCTGAGATAAAAAAATAACCTGTAGGACTATCATTTCAATGCTAAATGCATTTCAATGCTAAACAGCTCCATGTCTACATGAGTCTTTGTAAGACCTGAAGCCAGGGATGTGATACTTTATATTTGGGTATAAATTAGAGGGCAGAGTTAAACATTGCAAATCTCTTTGCAGACTAAAACTTGACTTCAGTTCTAGGATCTGTGATTGATACAACTGATTTATGTAGTCTCGATGTCCAGTTTCAGTCAGTCATGGTGCCAGTCTGTGAACATGGAAGTTTATTCCTGTTTATCTCTGTAGAAGTACAGCTCTGGAAAGATTTAAGAGACCACCCCATATTTTTTGAAGAAGAATCAGGGTTGCTACACCAAATATTGATTGTTGATCCCATCCTTTGCGAACATTGTTATTTTTATTATTCATTTATTAGCATAAACTTTTTTAGTTTGCATTATTCAACGTGTAACACAATTTTTAGAAGTTGTCATTTTCTGCAAATAAATGTTCAGAATGGAAAAATCTAAGCTTGGAATTTAAATCAAATGTGGTCAATATTTCATGAAAGATTATCAAAAGTTGGATATTACACAGGCACAGGCACAGAAACTGAAACAGAAAGTTTGATGTCAATTTTTTCCAGAGCTGTATGTCTGAAATGATGACAAGCACATTAAGAGCTTCCAATCTTTTATTAACATTGTTTCTCACATACAAGGAAATATTACACTCATCATACCGTGTAAGACAAAACAGTCTTACCCGAACCCCCTCCAGCCATTACCTTCACACTGGCATTTTAACACACAACCATTTCCCTTCACACCAAATCTCACAGTTCTTCCATTCACAACTCATGAGATTTCTCATCTGAACTGGTTCAGGGGTATTAGAACACAACACAAGTAAAAAAATTGCTTGATGCAAAGAAAGTGCAATTCAGGCCCAAACTTTTAAGTGCACTCCAGTTAGCAAACAGTCATATTGCCACACATCTTTGAAACTTGTATGCCTAAAAATAAATTACACCTTTCCCGAGATACAAACTATTTGTTGTTGCCGTTATACACTCATCTCTTTCATTGATGTTTGGTACCTGGGCAGTATATCAGCTGTACATCCAAGTCCAAACCCAAACGCTTAGCTGTAAAGGGGAAATTTCTATGAGATGTTTAAATTCTGAATATTGTTTTATGCACTCATAAAATGGTGAATGGCCATCAGTACTTTGAGTGGGATGGCACAGAAGTGGGTGATTGAAAGATAGCAAGCACATATAAGTGGGATTGAAGGTGGATCCTACTCCTCATTAATCCAGTCCATAGAGGCGTCCTCTTTCCCTGAATACACACAGGACAGCATGTTAGACAGAAACACAGATGCATATAGTCTGTTATTAATCTCAGGAGTGGGTAATTCAATTCCTGGAGGGCCACTGTTTGCTGGTTTTTGTCCTGACCAATTACACTGACTCAATTATCTAATTAACCCTACACATCAATGGCAGTTCATTTGTGGATTAGATAATTTGCACACACCCAATCAGTCCTGACTCACCTGGAGATGAACAGCGCCTCCTGGAGGCAGGCCCCGTGCTACCGCAGGAGTGCTGGGCCCTGGTCCTCCTGCACGGCCTTCTGGGAGCAGGGCCCCTAGACGGGGTGGCCTCCAGACACAGGGAGCCAGGAAAGGGCATGGGGGAGGAGCAGGTGAGGAGGCCAGGGTCCAGGCAGGAGCTCTGCTTGGCGCACAGCACGCAGTGGGTGGTGGAGGAGGTGGAGGAGGAGGAAGAGGGGGTGGGGAGGCCAGGGTCCAGGCATGAGCTCTGCTTGGCGCACAGGACGCAGTGGGTGGGCGTAGCTGAGGGCCCGCGGGGCATACGCACGTCCTCTCGGTCGCTGTACTGACGCTGCGCCCCGCTGTGGTGCTCCGCCCGCTGCCGCTGCCACAGGAAGTGTGACGGGACGATGCCCATCACCTGCGCACACGCACACGCACAGGCACACGCACACGCACAGGCACAGACGCACATGAGTTACTTCAGAGAACCACAATACACAACGTACAGAATATCTTTCTCATTACTTCTGGGGACCTTTCTTGTACACTACACACTGTATACATTAAGACAATCAACTCCAAATTCACAACACAAATTCTTAATCGCTATTATTTTCACTACTACAGCCGGAGTAAGGCAGCAATATGAGAGTCATCGTGTGCTGGAAAGAGTTTATATTTTTAAAAACAATAAATCCTTCAGGACTTGCAATATTCTGAGGGAGAGAGGAATGAACTGGACTAGTTTTACACAGTGAGTGATATAGCGTTGCAGCTGCAGGGCCAGACAGATAGAAAAAGACTAAAAGGGTGCATGTGAAACTGCAGGTACAGAAAGAGAGAAAAGGATTTAAAAGGTGCGTGTGAAACTGCAGGTACCTCCTCACAGCAGCGACGGCTCACCGCTGCGCGGTACTCCATGCGCGCCCACAGCTTGTCGCGCTGTTTGAGGAACCCTGGGAAGTGCTTCCTCCAGGTCTTGCCGAGCGCCCAGGGGAAGATCTCGTACTTGCTCTCCTCCTCGTCCTCCTCCATAGTGTTCGCCAGATACCTGAGGACAATTTTCCTGCTTTTTACGAGGGAGCCACTGCATTGCCGTTACTCAAATCATGGTCCCGAGGGCCAACAACTGCTGGAGAACCCTCCCTTTACCTGGGAGACAAGTGTGAAGTCTGGCCAATCAGTAGCACTAATTGTTCAGTTAATTACCTGGGAGAAAAGAAAACCAGGGCCGTATTTGGATTCGAGGGCCGGATTTGAGTATCCATGAATTATAAAATCATTAACACCACGACACTCGTGCTTAGCTTATGTTGTGAGTGTCAAACGCTGCTTTTCGAAATGGCGGCACGATCCCAAGCCTCATTTCTCAGAAAATGTGCTCACCACTCTGCCAGTCAGTGGTGTGGGTTACTGACCAGTCAGATAGTCTTACAAAGTCACTTAAATACCATCTTTACCACATGTATGTAAACCTTACCTCCTCAGACATACCTTAACGAAGAAATTCTACAAACAACTAATTCTAAGCTATCACACACTTGCAATATCAATTGCTTTAACTTTTGATCTGATAAGACCCTGATGATGGAAATCCATCCTCCTTGGGCGATGTAATAGCAGCAAATTACCGGTCACCCCGTAGGAATCAACACTGGGGCCGTCAAGATGAGATTTTGGACTCTGAGGCGCATTCACTGAACCAAGTAATACCACTTCAGCTGCATGCTCCACCTAATATATTTATAGTCCCCGGTCTTCTCCTGATTGAAATGTCAAAAACACAGACGCACAAAAATGGGCCGGAAGCTCAACGTGAGCTTGAGACTGCTGCAACGTTGGCCCCATTAGCGTCCGTCCGCCTCAGCGAAACGAAATTAATCTCAGCTCCCGTGCCGGCAGACGACTTACAGGGCAATGAAGAAGTTAATTCGGGTGTGCTCACTGACGCTCAAGCGGGCTCTCTTGAAGTACACAAACGTCATGGCCAGCAGGTACTGTCGGTCAGAGAGAGAGAGAGAGAGAGAGAGAGAGAGAGGAGTAATGACCAGCCGTAAACAAACACACACAGGAAGACAACTTACTTCCTCCACCGAGTTCCTGTGAAGGTAAATCACTCTGAAATAAAGGGAGTGGCGGCTACGTTTGTGTCATCGCTGCCTCAGCTGCAGTTTCACCTCACAAATGAAATTACAGTCCCGAGGCCTTAATCAAACTTAAATTGCATGGCTGAGATTTATGGTCGCAGTGCGAAGAAATGATCAATGAGCAGTATATCATTGACTGATATTCATTACAACTTCCAGCCCGATTCCTTGCCCTGTGGGGGATGTGAGGCGAGTATTTAATTTTAAAAAATAATAATAATAATTTTTTTTAAAAGCAATGAGAAACAACATCCATTACATTGACCTTACCTTGTCTGTGATTTTACAACAGCAGTCCATCCACAGGAAATCCTGTATCAAATCATCGTCTGGAAGGAAAGTAGAAATAATTTGCACCTTAGTTTCTGAACAATAACTATTTTTAAAACACCTACATGTTTCATAAAGATGTGGGTTTGTTTTTAATCAGAGAACAATATCAACTATTCTTTAAACTGACTTTTAAACTAAACTATTTTATAAACGATTAACTCTTTCTGTGCACAATCAATTTTTTGGCAAGAGTGAGATTTTCTTGTCACCATACATAAAATTGTAATTTCAATACGAGAAAAATAGTTTTTACCTACAATCCTTTAAGTTAACCAGTTAGGCATTTCCACTACCAGGGCTTAACTTTTTAATGTAAATTGGGTCCAAATGTAAACTGCCTATTGTCACAGCATCGGAGAGTGAGCAGGTCCAAGTGAAGGCCAATCCCATAATTAGATAAAGCTTTAATATACATCATGTTTGACAGAATCATAAAACGTAGTCCAATAGTTTTCGTAAAGTTATGCATCAAGACTGGGTATAGTGAGTAATGGGTCCCATTGTTGTTTGAAAAAATAAAATACATTTGCAAATTGATTTTATTTAAAATGCCAGTGGGCCAATTAAAAATTAGGAGTAAATATTCCACTGCTCAAATTAATCGCACTCTATTTGTGAAATTAAGTCATTTTACATTTACCAAAGAGCTTGAAGAAAGCTGCCATTTCTTGCCGCTGAATGACAAGCTTGGGGCCACAGGTGAGCTTGTCACGGAGAGCCCCCTCTTTGCCCTGCTGGCCTTCCTGCTGGTTCGGCCTCTTCAGCCACAGGCTTCTCCGAAGCTGCAGTGTCCGAGTGGTCGGATTGATCCGCACCGTGACGGACGGGGGGGTCTGACACCAGCCGTGTGTGTGCTTCATCATGCTGTTTTGTCCTTGCAAACGTTACACACAAACGCCAGCGTTACACTCCTACATTTTGCCTTAAGACTGTAATTTAGTAAGTTAACGTAGTTATCTACAACACCGCACTATCAGATCCCATAGCTTTCTAGCTACAAGGGCCTGCTTAAACTGGCTAACGTGACTACAACTACAACAAAATGTACTTATATAACGTGAGCGCATTTCACAAACAATTGTCACAATAATGCTTCACAGAAAATCCCAGCCTGACCCCCCACAAGAGCAAGAGCAAGAGCAAGAGCAAGACAACAGTGGCAATGAAAAACTCTCTGGGTGGCAGATAGGAAGAAATCTTGGGAAGAACCACCCTTATGGAAATGCAATATACTGCAGTATATTTTAAATATATTGTGAAGATAATTTGATATATTTACAATATACTGCAGTATATTCTTTTTCCATAAGGGCAGACTCAAGAGGGATCCCATCCTCCTCTGGTCGGCTCAGGGTGTAGGACAGGTTTTAATGACCACAGGACGCAGGTCAATCAATATACAACTAGGTAAAAGTTAACCGTCGTGAACGCTTCTCAAATTGTTACTGACAGGCTTGTCATTTACTTTTCGTCCATCCTAGCATTAAGTCCTGTACATTTTTACCGAGCTCTCAAGATGGGCAACATCGTTAGCCAGTAAGCTAAGCGACATTAGCCAACGATATCGTTAACTTACCTGAAGTTCACCAAACTAACGTTAGCTAGTGTTCCTTCACTCACACTGAAACTGCAAGCTAGCTGGTGTTAGCCATCCAGCCAAAACTAACTGACAAACAAACCTCAGTATTAAATATAACATTGCAATATATTTTAAAAAACTATACGTTGAATATGTGATATATGAAAGCCTTACCCGAGATTAATGGAAACGATGACCAGCCTGCACGTTAAGTAGCGAGCGAGATAGCAAGCCGGTTACCTGGGCTAGTCAGCTTGGGAGCTAGGCTAGCAGTTACTAATGTTGATGTAACTCACCAAGTAAAATAAATCAGCACTAAAGTAAAGGGGGTAAAAACAGTGTTATTAAGGAACGCCGTAATTG
Source organism: Synaphobranchus kaupii (assembly GCA_029718625.1). Taxonomy (NCBI): domain Eukaryota; kingdom Metazoa; phylum Chordata; class Actinopteri; order Anguilliformes; family Synaphobranchidae; genus Synaphobranchus; species Synaphobranchus kaupii. The sequence goes on from CM056379.1 coordinate 3,494,634, forward strand.
GAAATATCTCAATAAAAAATGAAGACACTTTATATTGGCAAACTGCTGATATAACTTAACTGAACCAACAAAAAATAACCCATCGTTATCGAGCTCGCCTCCACAAATAGTGACGACCCGTCCAGAGCGCCTTCAGGACAGCGCGGGCACTGGAAGGCCTTCAATCACAGCCACGCCTCAACACTACGAGAGGGGTGGATAATATAATCTCCTATTCTGTACAAAATATTCATTAATATTGGTATGACTATGTGTTGTATATAATATGTATATCAATGTGTCATATTTAAACAAATTCTATTCTCAAGATGAGATACAGGTGTGGAAGATTGTAGATGTTTTAGTAGGCCTAGATGGCATCCAGATGAGTGTATTGCGTGAATTCATTGTATTTGCGATTTCAATAGGCCAAACCACCACATAAGTTAAATTGTACACACTCTAAATGGGTAACACATGCTCACTTGAAATGCTGATTTGTTCCACCAAGCGTGGATATGGATGAAAGAAATTAATAATACTACTGATAATAAATATTTTTTATAAAGTCAAGTATAACTTTATTTGTATAGCACATTCCATACACAGAGCATCACATGTGCTTTACATAGCAAAAGGGTAAAAACAAAGGAAATAGATAAAATTAGTAGAAAAATAAAATAAATAGAAATGGAAGGCACATCTATTTCCGACTATCATACAAACACCTGGACTTACAGACAGCAAGGAGAACATAAACTAATCATAGGCTATTGAAAGGAGAGATGTTTTCAGCCTGGTCTTAAAATAATTTACTGTTGGGGCATTTCTCAGGTCTTCAGACAGGGCATTCCATTTGCTTGGTGCATAGACACAGAAAGCTGCTTCCCCATTGTGGAATAAAATCCAGGTTTGAAAACGAATCATCCAGAATGTGTCTAAATATTATTGGTATAAACAGTAATTACATAATCCTGGTAGGCATTGTGCAGGGCATAAGGGCAGGGAGATTGAGGGAGCGCCCCTCATCTTCCACCCAGGTATTCTTACAGATAAATGCATGAGAGGGAATGATGAGGCCTAAAACAATATACAGTATGATGACTGTATTCTGTGCTGGGCACCACCTTGACCGGCGTGTGACACGCTTACATAAAGATGGTATTCAGTGTAGGGGGGTTTGGGCCAGTTGCAAAACAAGTCTAAACCAGAACCAATACACACACACCAATATACTCACACATAGGCCTCTCACCATCAAAGACACACAGGCAGCACACATAAGCACACCGGAATAAGGGGCCCAGCCACATTTTTAATTGTTATTGGAAGGATCTGAGTGAGAGAAGACTCCCACATCCTACCAGGAAGATCCGGCTAGCTTATCAAGCTGAAGTGTCTAAAAGACATATATTCAGTTGTGCTCATTAAAATTAAAATATGGCCTTCAGTTTCCTAGCCTGGGCCCATCCTAATCTAGATTGTGTCAAAATGAGATATAGTCACAAGTATGCGCTCATCTTCGAACAAAGGACCATTCAGAGGCAATTATAGGTATTTTTCTGCTTCATAATACAAGGACATGAACACACACATAGGAAAAATGAACACACACACTTCTTTAAGTAAGTTTCTGACTGCAGATCTCTCAAGGCAAAGAGGCCCAGCTTGGGGTTTTTTGTCTGGAATGTTCAAGGACGAGAGGAAAAGTTTAAAATGAGTGTATGTGAACATTCGAAGATTATATTAGAGAAAATGTTGGCTTATATTTCTTAAACATATTCACATGTACACAGAGGTCTGTGGAAATAAAACTTATAATAGTTTGTCTCGAGTGTGTCAGATTGATGGGAGCAATAAGTATTAAATTATATCTGTGAGGGCAACAGAGCTATTCAGTGTGTCCTCACAGTAGTCGATGGCTTGATGTTCTTTTCACAAACTTATCATTGATTGCCACCATAGGCTGTATGTAAATGCAGTAACTACAACATAACACAAGTACTATATATTATATCTTGTGAACACTGTTAGATCAATATCAAAAAGTAAATGTTTGCATGACAAGTATATTATAACAAAGGTTCTCAAAATTGGTAGATGAAAATTAACCACAATTGTATCTGGTCCACAGTGGGTCTCTTCAATTTCATTTTACTGTTCACATAGGCAGTAGAAATATTTCCCTAAACTAATGTTAAGGAACTCATTAAGTGCTTTCTGGCAGTGAAGGAGAAAACTAGTGTTTTGTACAACTTAGACTAAATAATTGTGTTAAAGTAACCAGTGCTTTCTAGATTTGTGTAAAGGTATTGAAATGACATTGATTAAAGGGGAAATGTGGTGAGCTGGACTGTAAAACTGTGTTGCTAGTAAAGGATTTCTGTATGAATTATCTGTTGTACAATTATACTACACATTCCAGAGAGATTTGTTTGTTCCACAACTTGAAACTCAGCTGTTGTTTGTATCACACAAAATATTGTTAATGCTTATTAATATTGTGTTCCATATTTCGCATGTTAAATGTAAGGAAGAAATCAGTAAATGTAAGGAGAAATCAGTTTTTTTTCTTTTTATGAAGGCATAAATGTATGTTTGGTTTGCGCAAACCAGCCCGGGTTTAATTGTATGTTATTATTGAATCATATGCAATAAACTCAATTGCATCAGACTCTTGAAGACTTTGTTAATTTTTGAAGACGAATTGAGCGATGTAGTAGAAGACACCACAGTCTATCTGGCCCGAACTGGGGTCGTAAATTTTATTCGACACCATCTTTCAAATTAATCTACGTTGTATATAACCCAAGAACCTCATAAACACTATCATAGCCTATCATAGAAAAAGGAATGTGAAATCAAAAACATTATTATTAAATGTAATAATAATTAAGATCATTTGTCATATCAGGTTTTATTATGTGATACTTTAGGCTTTTAACCTTGAATTTATTACATTTATTTCATGAAAACAATTACCATATTTACCATATTACCATAAAAAATTTCCCATGTTGTTTATATAACACTTTTAAATAATTGTATAGGCCTATATTATCATTATATAATAATTATTACTTACTGTGTAATTTGGAGATAGGCCCTCACTTAGCTCAGTGTCTCACAATCATGACATAGCCTAAGTCATATTAATACTTCTGAGTCTCTTGAAACAAAATTCAAACCCATTTTTGAACAGGAAATAATGGGATCACATTGAACACCGAAGTCTTGCACATGCTGCTTAGCAAATGTCAAGGTCATGGACCTTGAAGATGCACTTATCAATCCGAGTCTCTTGAAACAAAATTCAAACACATTTCTGAACGGGAAATCTGACTGCTGCTCGACTGTGAAATATGAAAAACGACAGGGGTAATGCTCTAACAAGTCTGACACCTCCATTTTGGTGCTTGCAGTACTCACTTTTGCTTCACTGCGGCAAAACTTCTGTGGAATCACATTGAACTCGGAAGTGTTGCATGCTGCTTGGCAAATGTCAAGGTCATGGACCATGAAGATGCACTTATCAATGCAAAGTGGATTTCACCGCCATTCCATCAAATCTTCACACAGAGAGTAGTCACTGTGTGAAATAGCTTGCCAGGTTATGTAGTAGAGGCAGAAACTCTGGATGTTTTCAAGACCAGGCTTGATATGGTGCTGGACAGGAAGAACTAGGTACCCTTTAGTGGTAGGAAGATGGCGAGCATTGTTGGGCTGAATGGCCTGTGCTCATCATTAAGTAATGTTATTTTATGTTATGTTAATTCCACATACACAGATTCAGGGCCTTGTAATTTTCCATATTTTGTAATGTGAAAGAAATGGACAGGTGGCTTTGTGAAATTATCTCACAAATGGGCTGTTAAATGAAAGGACTGACAGTATTCTCAGTGTATTCCCAGACAAAATGTCCATTTACCCAGTAATATGATAGGGCCACTTTTGGATATAAGTAATTTATAAGTAGTTCTATGGAGCTATAGATCAGGGCCAAATGTTTCATAAATTTTAAGCAAAGAAATGTAACTGAAAAAGGAAAGGTTGAAAGTGATATGCACCTTGAAACTGAAAGAAACTGTATGAAAATGAGTAGAATTTGAACATAATGTTGCAAAAAATTATTTTTAATTTAAATTGTGTTTGATCAAATAGGCCACTGGCTCCTAAACTCAGTCCTGGGGACCACTGTGTATGTTGGTTTTCGATCCAACCACAATTGCAATCCCGGAATTTTAAACTGTAAATTGTTAAAAAACTGTTAACTGTTAATTAGGTGCTTTAATGTGAAGAATGAATTACCCTATTAAGCAACATTATGTCAGAAATAACTATGTATGCACAAAGAATAAAAGTCCCATGTTCATATGCTTATTGTATAGGCTAGGGATGGGCAAGAGGGCAAAATCTATCAAGTCTATGGGCAATTTCAGACCAACTTCTGCTCTTAATTACTTAATTAGCCCAATCACTTACATGATATGATATTTTATCTACATTCCGTGGTGTGAGCAGAAGCAGAAAAATTATGGAGGAACTTATTGAACACGTATTCAACAACCTAATTAGGAGCATATTGATTAATCTCAGTCTTTAATTTGATCAGTTACATTTTTTTGTTACCTTTTTATGTTATGGTTTGCAATATAGCACAATGTCAACATGGGACTTTTATTCTTCATGGCATTCTAAACTGTTTTGACATAATGCGGCTTAACAGGGTAAATAATCTCTCTAAACATGAAAAGCACTTAATATAAAAATTAACAACTGTAATTCTGGGATTGCAACTGTGCTTGGAAGAGTGATGGTTTGAGGCTCGTTTGATACCGCAGACCCTTGATGCCCCATGGCCCCACGGTCTAGCGTCTGTTAAGGCACTGCTCTACTGCATGGATGGGCCCCACAGTCTAGCGTTTGTTAAGGCACTGCTCTACTGCATGGATGGGCCCCACAGTCTAGCGTTTGTTAAGGCACTGCTCTACTGCATGGATGGGCCCCACAGTCTAGCGTCTGTTAAGGCACTGCTCTACTGCATGGACGGGCCCCACGGTCTAGCGTCTGTTAAGGCACTGCCAACAGGCATTTAGCCAACCATGGGTTCCACTGTATTATTTATCCCCAAAGTGATCCAGATTTCTGTCATCTGTTATATATGCCTCATATAGGTCAATTCTTGGAAAATGGACAGGTTCTTGTAAGCTCATAAAAGTCAGTAAGTTATTTTGTTGGCTCGTAAAAGTCAAATGAGGACATAGGCTAGATCTGATAATAAGATATGCTAATTCCAAAAGGAAATACTTAGAAATGATAATTTAATATATTGTGTAGCTACTTATGCAACTTAATTTATTCACTAGTCTACATCTTTACATTCACGAAGCAAGAATAAAGAAAAGTTAAAGCAAATTAAATACAGACTTCAATCGTCTGCGATGCGGGAACCTTTCTCGCTTTCCAGTGTGTCGGGGGGTGCGAATAGGGGAGGAGGCCGGAAGCGGTGCGGCGTCTTGACTGCGTGGCTCGTCGTATGTACAGAAGGGAGAAGCACTATAAGAACAGTTCTGTGGCCGTGTGGGAGGACAGCAAGGAAACGAGGCTGAAAGAGATTGTCATTTGTGTGTCAGCCACAACGAACAGCATCGCAGGGAAAAAGCATGGCTTTGAACCTTACCATTAACGCCAGCAACCCGCCCTTGGGTAGGTCTGCACATATGCACTAGTCGTCTTTGCTACATGTTTGTAGGTACGCGTGGCTCGGGAGCAAGCTTGCTGCATAGCTTGCTGCATTTATCGTGTGGTGGGGTTTCGCATGACTTCATTGTCGAATTGATGGACTGGTTAAATGAGTCTTTCATCCCTTCGGCCAGATCCGTGTCTTAACGTGGCAGTAATTACATGTGTCACAATACAATATCACAACTTGATATTGGCTAAGTAGTAACTGTTACCTACAATTATTGCGTGATAGATTACATTATATAGGCTCGACTTAACAGACATTTACCAGCAAACATTAGTATGCAGAGAAATTAAACAATTCTGCATTTTATCTAAGCAACGTTGGATAGACCGTTTAGTTGTCACCCACTGGCGTTTAAACGTTAGTTGACCGTCTGTATAGCTAACGTAAATTAGCCAAAAAGGTCTTATTAATATATATTACTTTGCTATCTGGCTAGATATTGACAGTGATAACGTCCCTCTTAAGTGTTTTTGAGTGTGTTTTGGAGCCTTCAAACTGCGCCACCTAGTGTTGTAGAGCGGATTTACTGGCTGATGCAAGCGAGTGGCAAATGAAACGCTGCATTTCTGGCCACAAGTGGAGCTAATAATAACTGATTTTCAAGTTTGACAACCTGCATGTTTTCGCCAGGTTGCGTTGATTTAGATCATGGCTATGCTTATTGCTAAGCCAGTCATTTTACTTTCAGCTTCACAGTTAATATATAACTATCATCAGGACACTATGATGCCATCCTAATTCGTGCATGGCTATAACGTTAGCTAATGTTCATTGGCTAACTAACTACAGTTCTTGTTCTAATCTTTTAGTCCGCTAATTGCATTGTGGTATGAAAATGATTAACATTAACGTTACTGTCCACGATATTTATTTCTGTATTTCTGTATTAAATTCCATATTGACACGACTCAATTCTGGGTATTAAGCGAAGGAAGTGCTGATGTTGACTTCCTCCTGGTGTAAGGAGGAATACGGACATTTCAATCCTGTAACACACATGGCAAATGAAGAAAAGGGAATTCAAAAAGAATATCTGTGCATAAAAAGGCAATGGTGTACAGCAATGCCTAACTGGACATTCAATCTTTTCTTTTTCTTCTTTGACAGCCTGTTTAACATTTTGGGATTTATTTTATCTCTGGTTTTTCTAAACCTCGCTTAATGTTTCTTTAAAAAAAAAAAGAAGAAACAAACTGTCTCCCACGTCAAAATGTGTTGCATTCTTTGACTTTGACCATGTCCGTATATTTTCATATTTGAGCATTGCATTTAGGCTACCTCACACATTGTGAATTGACAAGGGTGGATGCTATTGGCAAATAAAATATTGAATTATCATCTTCAATAATTAAAATCATTTTGTAAAACAAATTAAAATTGGTGACCTTGGGAAGAGATGATTATGTACAGCAGTGTTATTTAAATGTACATTTTTTTGCCAAATTTTATTTTGATACAGATTTGTAATTGAGTGGCTTGGCGTCAGTAGTGTAGCAGTGTCAATGTTGCACAGCAAACGTGCACAGCAAAACACCCAATTGGCAGACTTGACTTTTTTTTTTGTTTATGAATTTTAATAATAATAATAATGCATGGCATTTATATAGCGCCTTTCTCGATACTCAAAGCGCTTTACAATGATGAGGGGGAAACTCGCCTCTACCACCACCAATGTGTAGCACCCACCTGGGTGATGCAACGGCAGCCATTTTGCGCCAGTATGCTCACCACACATCAGCTGAGGTGGAGAGGGAGAGAAGATTTTTTTTTTAGCCAATTAAACTGGGGGATGATTAGGTGGCAGATTGAATGAGCCTGGGTTGGGAGTTTAGCCAGGACACCGGGGAAAACCAATTGTGGATTAGTGTTCTTTATTTTGGCTTATGTTTGTTAGTTTATTGCCTTTCCCCAGTGTAATCACTGTGTATTTTGTGTGAAATTACTCCATAAAAAGTATGCTAAAAAAAATGCAAGAATCTGTTGAACAGAAATAGTACAGTAAGTAAATGTACACATGTCTGTCAAACTGTTGCTGGCTTGTTCAGAATAATAGCCTGACTGACTTGACCTGTGCCAGGCTTGCTTCTGTTAGCTAGTCTGAATTTTATGCCTGTGATTATGCTGTGTTCCTCAGTGGAATGAACACAAGGGCCAGCCCTAAGTACACATCCCTTATTTTCCCAAACCTGTCAAGATCCTGTCAATTCAGACAAACCTTGAATTTAAATGAGGAAACTGTGCTTCCGTGGCTTGCCGGTTTGGCAGGTGACTCGCTGCCTCCTTTTGCGCGCATACATTATCTTACTTTAGGCCACAGCACAGCTGTCACCATTCATGTTATCAGGCATACTACAGTACATAGTAATGTGCACTGGTGGATGTACCGACTGTAGTGCCTCTTTCTGCCTGCAGGGGCGCTGTTGGCTGCAGAGGCTGTTAAAAACAGTGTGGCCGTGTCAGTGGAGGACGGGAAAGACACCAGACTGCACATCTCTGAGTGAGTATCCCTATGTGTTATATAAAGATACTGCCTTTTTTTAAAAACCATTTACTATGATGGATTGTGAAAATAAAGGAATTCTTAGTGGAAATGTAATGTGACAGTCAAACATTTTAAACAGTGGCTTAGAATGGCTGTGTATGAGAGAAAATTAGTCTACCGTTTATTATTATATTTTTATTATTATGAATTGTCAGAATAGGTTATTGAATT
>CM056379.1:3503577-3518577 GCA_029718625.1 Synaphobranchus kaupii
CATTCGAGGGATGGTCGTTGTAGGCTATCAACACTTAAATGCCAGGCTCACCCTGGAGGAAGTTACGTTGGCTATTAAGAAGGCAAAGAATGGGAAAGCAGTTGGTGTAGAGGGCTTGCATAATGAAGTACTTAAAACTCCTAATGTATTACCTGTTATTAAGTTATTTAGCCTATTTCAGACCTGTTTCCTATATGGTGTCTTTCCTACACTCTGGTATAAGTCTATTATTAAGCCAATCCCAAAGTCTGCAAAGAATGACCCTAGGATCCCTTTAAATTACAGGGGCATTAGCCTCATGAGTACGGTTCATAAAATATACTCCATTATTATAAACAATAGGCTGTCCCGGTATTTGGAGTTGTCAAGTTTACTCGCTGATGAACAAAACGGATTTAGAAAACACAGAGCCTGTATTGATCATATTTATACAGTTTCCTCAATTATCAGAGCTAGAATTAAAGAAAGAAAATCCACGTGTGTGTTTTATTGATTTTCAAAAGGCATTCGATTGGGTTAATAGGGATCTGCTCTTTTATAAAGTTATTCAGGCTGGTGTAGATGGTACATTTTATAAAGCAATCAAAGCACTATATTATTCCCCTGTAGCTTGTGTACAAGTGAATGAATGGACAACTGGTTGGTTCCCAAAACCCTTCGGAGTGAAACAGGGAGATGTGTTTTCACCCACCCTCTTCGCAGTTTTTGTGAATGATCTAGCCCAGCAGATCAAGGCCTCTAATCTTGCTGTTAAAGTTGTAATTATTGGTTGTTTGTTATATGCTGATGATATAATCTGCCTTGCAGAGTCTGAAGCCGACTTGCAGAAAATGCTTAATATTGCCAACAACTGGTGCTCCAAATGGAGACTTACGATTAACCAAAGCAAGACTCAAATTATGCGCTTCAGAAAGAAGGGGACTGCACGAACGTTGCACAATTTTTCACTTGGAGCATTGTCTCTGGAGATAACTAATTATTATAAATACCTGGGTTTAACTTTGGATGAATGTATGTGTTTTGAGGAAGGGATTGGTTTATTGGCTGACTCTGCAGGGTGACTGGTTGGGTCAATAGTTAGTAAACTAAAAACTTGTGAAGATCTTGGATACTCCATATACTCCAAACTGTATGATTCTTGCGTATGCCCCATATTGACATATGGAGCTGGTGTATGGGGATATAAAGAAGCTAAAAGAGCTATTTCTGTTCAGAATAGGGCAATACGATGTTTTCTTGGGTTACATAAATTTGAACCACTCTTGCAATTCAAGGAGAAATGGGATGGGAACCTCTGGAGATCAGGCAGAAAGGGGAGATGGTTCGGCTTTGGAATCACCTTATTAATATGCCAGAGAGTAGGATAACAAAAAGGGTTTTCAATTGGGATAAAGCACACAACCACCCCTGGACAAAAGAGCTTTGTTTTATTTTTGAGGAGGCTGACTTGGTGTACATTTCTAGGAACAGGCTGCCCTGTAATGTTAACATGGTCAAGCAGAAGTTATTTCTTAACTTCAAAGAGAAGTGGGCAAATGACATATGGCTGAAACCAAAGCTTAGGTCATATGTTCAGATGAAACAATCCTATGGTCCTGAGCCCTATATTTACTCTTATTTATCTAGAAGCCAGAGGTCTTTGTGTGCTCAATTGAGAACTGGTGTCCTGCCCCTTGCCATAGAATTAGGTAGATATACTGCTGTGCCGGAAGAGCACAGGGTATGCACAGTATGTAATTTAAAAAGATGTTGAAAATGAATTTCATTTTATGTTTTACTGCACACTGTATGATGACCTGAGGACTGTTTAACCTAATGCAAAAACATAAACCTGAATTTTTTTGGGCTGATGATGGTGAGAAATTACAATGGCTATTCAAAAATGAAGTATTTAAGACTGCTAGCTTTATTTTGAAAGCATGGAAGAAAAGGCAAGCACAGCTTTTTGTTTGAAATAGTAATTTATATGTCTGTGTCTAGGCTGTTGGAGGGCGTGACCCTTTGCTATTTATCTTGTGATATTTTCCTATGATCTAAATCTGTTTGATGCTGCTTTGTTTTTGTAATTTATGTTTAGATGTTCTGGATTGTGTGCACCTCTAATTTATTTAATGTTTATGCCTTGGTTTATTTCTGTTGAAAATAATGGTGTCTTATGAGCCCATGTGGGGCTGGGCATTTTTGTGACGCATGCCACCGAACGAAAAATCAATCAATCAATCGTGTCTGAATCTTTTGTCCTCATCGTGGGAAAAAAAATGAGTGCAGATCTTTCTGGAATGGTCTCTTGAGGGAGGATCATGTGTTGTGTTGTCTTAGTAACACACTCTCTCTCTCCCTCTTCAGGGATGACCCCCGTTTTCCCTACGGTTCGAGGCGTCCTGCGTAGAGGAATGACAGTGGAGGGACTCAAACAGTTCATCGCCGCGCAGGTAAGTGTTTCCCAACCCAAACTCTCAGCGTTTATAACCGCTGACTGGTTATGTGAAGCCATCAAAAGGGAAAGACTTTGAAGGCATTTGAATGTTCTCGGAGATGCCCCAAGCATTGATAGTTAGATGTCCCACATATTCAGTTAGTCTTGTTGGGCCCTTATGTATGGTTTGCGATTTTTAGGCCCCAAGTCATTCCCTGAGGTAGTTTCACTGTTTTACTAGGCAACTTAAAATGATTTTCAGACTTCAAGCTTGGATACTTTCTTTAAATATTGATGGAAAAGTATAGTGTTTTTTTTTTTGAGGGAGAGAGATCAACCAACCCACTATCTTTCCAAGTGGGCAAGATTCCAAGTTGCTAACACATCCTTCTCTCTCTCTCTCCCTCCTTTCCTGACATCCTCCTATCTCTGCCCTCAGGGTGGATCCAGGTCTGTGGTCAACATGGAGTGGGACAAGATCTGGTCATTCAATAAGAAGGTACAGCCCCCCTCCCCTCAAATACCCTCTGGTCTCCCTGATACCGCCATTTCCACCAGGCAGTCGGGCCTGCATGAACCAGTACAGCACATTCCCTTACCACAGCTGATCTGGGATCAGCACAGCTTCCCCTGGACTCTGTTAAAGCAGTGGAATTCTTCCATCGTGTTTACTAATGAGAGAAGTCCAGTTGGGATATGCATGTGTGTTGTGTGTTTTGCTTGTAGAATTATTTCATGGACACTGAGTATATGAGAGTCCTGTAATATACAGGTAGCCGCCTCAATTTTTAAACTTTGCCCCCCCCCGCAGAGATATACCTTTAGAAGTGAGTGTGGTTTGGGGTTCGTCTTCCACCAAGTTACCCTAGCATAGAGCCTGACCTCACACTGGTGCTTCTCCCATAATGCACCGTGATAAAGTGTACATATGCAAATATGGGCGCGCATAATCCTCAGTTTAGCTGTTAAAAGTTTTGAGTAAATTACTGAGATGATTAAGGAACTAATACCAGCGATTAAAGCACAAATGCACACTGGCCTCTCTAGCAATTGAGTGTGACATTCCTGCTTAAGAGCTGTGCTGTGAAACACTGCACAATTTGGGGATGTTGCTACATGCATTGAACCATGAAAATGGGATCAACTGTGCCATTTTAAACTTCGTTTTAATAGACTCATTCCACTCATTCCACAACTTGCATTACACAGAGATGTCGAATAGAACAAGGACATTGAATTACCCCCCCCCCCCCCACCCCCCCCACCCCGCTACTGTATTTTACTGCATGCATTGCACAGTTCACTTCTCTTTAATTGAAACTATAAAAGGAGAAGGTTTAGGACAGTGTGCGTGTGCGTGTGCGTGTGCGTGTGCGTGTGCGTGTGTGTGTGTGTGTGTGTGTGTTGGTCTCGCAGGGTGAGGATGTAGAGGGGTCAGTACATGAAATCCAGTGAACACGCAGTGGTTTGAAAGAGGAAGTGGAGTGAAGTTGAGAGGTTAAGAGTGTATTGGGCAGGATACACAAATTACTCACTGTGGCCAATGTGCAGTCAGTCTCAGTTAGCCTATGCTGGTACCAGGTCTTCGAATAAGCCTTCTGTCTGAACACGCTTATGACATCACAGTGACCAGTTGCTTTGGTCATGGTTGCATGGCTTCTACCCATTTGCATTCATTCATTCCCAGCACTTCCTGTCCCCTCCATCTTCTGCCTGCATCACCCTTGTGGCACTTTTGGCTGATGTCTGCTCTGCCGTTCCACCCGTCTGGCTAGCTCTGCATGCGCTCCTGCTCTTTGCTCACGCTCGGCTTTGCGTCGGCTTCAGCAACGGTGACGTCATTTTCAGCTGCCGTGAACTGTACAGGGCGGTTAATTTTGCAGACCATTTTTCGTTGGCCTTCATTCTTTTCATTCTCATTGTCCTCCATTTTCCAGCCTTCATTCTCGCTATCATTTCGCCCAGTTGGCGGCCCTGTCTAAGCAATAAATAAAAGGTGTTCTTGCATGGCTTTGTCCATTGTGACATCATCAGAAGGCGACGCTGCAGTGCAGGGCGGGTTGTGAGGCAAATGAGGGGGCGGAGACTGCGGTGATTGGTTGGGGGGGGGGGGGGAAATGTGCTGTACTCATCCTGTCCGAAGTGTCTTGACCTCTCCGTCTCAATCTCCTGTGTCTTAACATTGAACTGCATCTCACTCTTCTGTTTTCAAGCAGCCAATGAGCTGTAAAAAGGTACTCCTCTTCCTCATCCTCCTCTGTCTGTCTTTCTCCTCCCCTCATCTCCCCTCCCCCAAAACCTACAGGGATTGTAACAAAAAATTAAAAAAAATTAAAAAATATGTATTAATAATAAGCCTCACAATTCCACCCTTGCCATGCTAACGTGCTAATGCTAGAGCCTGCAGTCCTGCTAATGCTGTTGGTGTAGTTGTGCTGGATGTGTCGCGGTATACCCTGCTCCTCCATTAAAGGCAGCTTGTTTAAAGGTGGTGGCGGCGACGTGGAGAATTGGCTTTTTTTTTTCTTTTTTTTTAAAAGCCCAATTGGTGAATTCACTTGACAAGGCACTGAAAAATATCTCAATTGTACTTAACGAGCTACACGGTATAATTGATAACTGAATTAAAGGGACGAATAGTTCACTTTCTGGGCAGTTTTACTGTATGGTGTTTGATTGGCCCAGATGGCTTTTATGTGCAATAAAGGATATTTTTGATACAGACGTTTCTGCTGACCAGCCAGGTATACAGTGGCTGGTATTGGCGCATTTGGGAGTTTGTGGTCGAGAGCACAAAAATACACCTAGTCTAAATTCCAAAGCTTGAACCGTATTTTCTTGCCTTAGATGACAAAAGCAAAAATCCTTCAGACACAAAAATGGTTTGGGCCTATCAAAAACATGCATTTAAACAGAAATAATATGAAAAAAAAAAAATGAAAAAAAACCCAGAAAATAAACTATCCCTTTAAGGAACAGTTTGAAAAACGGAAATGTCGGAAGACGTACGGTCGACGGGGCTGTTGTATTCTGGGCAATCTGCATGCGCAGTCACCTCTCCATGTGCCTTTTCTGCTAAATAGCGTTCATTTGGCATGCTTTGTGCACTCTCATCATTCCTTTGCTTCCTCTTCTTGCTTGTTGGGATTATTGGCAGGGATTCAGTTTTTCTCCTTGCTCTATCTCTAACTCTCTATCTATATTTCTCTATCCTTCTGTGTCTCCCTCTCTCAACACCCCCCCTCCTCTTTCTCTCTCTGTGTCCCACGCTGCACTCTCACACCCTGCTGTTTACACTTTCATCCATGTGAGTTAAAGGGATAGTTTGGAATTTTGTACATAATGTCTCAATAACGACTTACCCATGATGTAGTTGATTGATGGAAATCATTTTCAGCTAATTCCATGCTGTCCCTTCTTTTGGACATACACACGTTGCTAATGCTAGCGTAACTCTAAGGTAACCGGTAGCATCCACTACCAAACGCTCTTAAACACTCCACAGTGCACCCAAAGCAAATAAAATACGACGACAGTCTATCGGGGGATTTTTAGTGTTTACACCATAATTTTTGAAGTCAAACTATCGTTGAATCCTTTACTTTGTGCTGACCTATGTTCTCTGTGGAGGTACGGCGGCGGAGCGAACGTGGCCATTGCAACTTGTTGCTCTTCTTTGTTGTTGTAGTCGACCAGTGCCGGCACTACATTCGTAGGATACGTAAAGTATCGCTCCGCCGCCGTAATTCCACAGAGAATATAGGACAGCACAAAGTAAAGGATTCAACGGTAGTTTGACTTCAAAAATTATGGTATAAACACTCAAAATAACCCCGATAGACTATCGTCGTATTTTATTTGCTTTGGGTGCACTGTGGAGTGTTTAAGTGCATTTGGTAGTGGATGCTACCAGTTACCTTAGAGTTGTGCTAGCATTAGCACCGTGTGTATGTCCAAAAGAAGGGACAGCATGGAATTATCTGAAAATGGTTTCCATCACTCAACTACATCATGGGTAAGTCGTAATTGAGACATTATGTCCAAAATTCCGAACTATCCCTTTAAGCTCACACCCAACCCCGCTCACTCTTTCTGAAGGCTTATATCGTGGCCTGACATTCACAGTGCACCTCGGTGTTAAGGAAGCTAAAACTGCAGCCCTGCTCAAAATGGCCACCTCGGTCTGTGTACATTGCTTTAACCATTTTTGTCTGAGCATGTTTTAAGTCTTTAGAAGTTTGTTTGGCTACCTGTGCCACTCACTGCCACTCCTTTTCTCTCCTCTGCTCTCCATCCCTCCATCGCTCTCCATCCCTCCATCGCTCCAGGTGATTGACCCTGTGGCCCCTCGATACACGGCCCTCCTGGGGTCCCACGTGGTTCCTGTGTCTGTACCGAAAGCATCAGAGGAGATGAAGGAGGTAGCCAAACACCCCAAGGTATCACTTCCTGTTTTTCTTGTTGTCATTTTGCTGTGTTCTTTATCTTTATCTTGAGCTGTTTCGCTGGGTTACTGCTCAGCTTGTACCAAGGAGCCAAAAAGCTCACTTCCTGGTCTTTTTGAGAGCGTTGCTCTCTGGCGCCAGTGCGGTTGGCTCCATTATTAGTCTGTCAGGCCTGTTTTCGACGGTGTGACGTCACAGTCACTTTGTCCATATTTTTATACAGTCTATGGCCAACTTTGTTCCCAATATTAAAACAATAGTAATACCATGTGCAGCTATAAGTCTTAGTTTCCTATCCTGGTGTGCGATGATGGGGCAGGTCCCTGTCTGTGAATGTACAGCATTTAGATGTGGTTTAGCTGTAAAGAGGTGTGAGACGCAGTTAAACGCAAGCCGTCTGACTGGGGCTGTTGCTGGGTGGTGTGTGCAGAACGCTGAGGTGGGGATGAAGGCGGTGTGGTACGGGCCCAGGGTGCTGATCGACGGGGCGGACGCTGAGACCTTCACCGAGGGAGAGACCGTCACCTTTATCAACTGGGGCAACGTCGTCATCAATAAAATCCACAGGTAACGTTACCCTCTCAGACCTATGTATATACTCGTGCTTATCAGAGTAATACACTCCAACCCATCTCTTCTCTCCTCACCCCTTAGCACTTATATCTTTTTGTCACGTTAATATGCAGCTTTTTATGATTTTCAGTTCCAGGGCTTGTTATGGAGGTAATCTGTATTCAGATTTGTATTTTGGGTTTTGGTTAGCATTGTTAACTTGCATTAGTGATAACAACACACACACACACACACACACACACACACACACACACACACACACACACACACACACACACACACACACTGGGCTTCTTATGGATGTAATCAGTATTCAGATCTGTATTTTGGGTCTTGGTTAACATAGTTAACTTGCATTAGTGATAACATCACGCACACACACTGGGCTTGTTATGGATGTAATCAGTATTCAGATATGTATTTTGGGTCTTGGTTAACGTAGTTACTTTGCATTAGTGATTACATCATGCACACATGCATGCACTGGTCTGGTAACATTGACGTTCTCTTGCATTGTAAGTCACTCTCGATTAGAGCGTCTGCTAACTGAATCTAATGTAAAGTAGTGTAGATCTGCAGAGTGGGTTTTAGGAGTGATAGGCGGGCCGCTCTTTTGTGACGTACGCTGTTCTTCTCCATCTGGCAGAGACGGCAGTGGGGCGATCACCTCTCTGGAGGGCGGTCTGAACCTGGAGAACACAGACTACAAGAAGACCACTAAGATCACATGGCTGGCAGACACGCCCCGCGCCCCGACCACGCCCACCGTCTGCGTCACCTACCAACACCTCATCTCCAAACCCGTGCTGGGCAAGGAAGACGACTTCAAGGACCACATCAACAAGGACAGCAAGGTCTGTACGGGAGGTGGAGATGGAGATGGAGAAGGGGAGGGGTGGTAGTGTTTCCTCTGCTACGCCTTGTACCGAGGGCCTGGTACATGTGGCGATATGTCCATTTCTTTGACTTGCATTAGTAGAGTGACCCTTTGAGCAAACGCCATGTCTGTTCTTCAATGCCTTCTTCAGAGTTCAAAATCTTCTGACGTTGTACTTGTTTGACTCACGTTTTTTATCGTTTTTTTTTTTCCTCAGGTGGAGGAGAAAATGGTGGGAGATCCTTGCCTGAAGGACTTGAAGAAGGGTGACATCATTCAGCTCCAGAGGCGGGGCTTCTACATCTGTGACCAGCCCTATGAGCCAATCAGGTATCTACCCCCCCCCCCCCCAGAGTCTCTCCTGTGATTGGCCCTCACCACTCGGTGTTCTTGTGTGTACAGATGTCTGTAGTCACTCCCCTCTGTGTCCTCAGCCCCCACAGCTGTAAGGAAAGCCCTTGTGTGCTACTCTACATCCCAGATGGACACACTAAAGACATGCCCACTGCCGGCTCCAAGGACAAGAGCAAGAGCCAGTCCTCCAGCAAGCCTGTGAGTGCAGACTCCGCCTGACTGAGATACTAACTGAAGTAATGACTGACCGACAGACTGACTGAGATACTAACTGAAGTAGTGACTGACTTTACTGACTGACTGAGATACTAACTGAGGTAGTGACTGACTGACTGACTCACTGACTGACTGAGCTAGTGATAGTTAGTGATGGACTCGCTGCCAACAAGAGCGACAAAACAAAATACCCTTTAAAGAAAAAAGAAAAAAAGAAAAAAAAACCGTACTGTGAACTTCAGCACATAACGAAAGCCAGCCCTAATCCCAGTCCTTTTTCATGCCTCAGGTAAAAGCAGAGGCTGCCCCCCCAGCGATGTCCAAGCCCGCCCCGGCCCCCATCAGCAGCGGTGACGCGGCTTCGCTGTTCTCCTCCGTGGCGGCTCAGGGTGAGACCGTACGGCAGCTGAAGACCAGCAAGGCTCCCAAAGAGCAGGTGGACCAGGCGGTGAAACAGCTGCTAGCCCTGAAAGTGCAGTACAAGCAGCTCACTGGGCAGGACTGCAAACCAGGCATGGCCCCGCCTACCTCGGCCCCAGAAACCAAGGCGACTGCCCCTGAGCCCACAAGCCCCGCCTCCGGTTCCATATTTGAACAGGTGGTCCAGCAGGGAGAGTTGGTGAGGAAGCTAAAAACAGGCAAAGCCCCAAAGGTGAGAGAGAGTGTATGTGTCTGTCTTTGTGTGTCTGTCTTTGTGTGTCTGTCTTTGTGTGTCTGTCTTTGTGTGTCTGTGTCTCCCTGTGTCTCCCTGTGTCTCCCTGTGTCTCCCTGTGTCTGCCTGTGTCTGCCTGTGTCTGCCTGTGTCTGCCTGTGTGTGTCTGTGTGGTGTGTGTGTGTGAAAGGTTCTGTTTTTCGGGAGCTAGAGTGCGAGCCTTTGTCTCTGTTCCCCTGCAGGACCAGGTGGACGCCTCAGTAAAGCAGCTGCTGGCTCTTAAAGCACAGTACAAGCAGCTCACCGGGCAGGACTACAAACCAGGGATGGCCCCGCCCAGCCCCGCCTCTGCACAGACCAGCCCCGCCCCTGTGAATACTAGCCCCGCCCCCACAAAGACCAGCTCCTCCTCCTCCTCTGGCATTTATGAGCATGTGGCACAGCAGGGAGAGTTGGTGAGGAAGCTTAAAACTGAAAAGGCCCCCAAGGTGAGACTGGGAGAAAACCACGTCAGTACAATGTGTAATGTGTGTAAAAATGCATCTGTTGTCATGCAACATGATCAGTTTTTCATAATTATTTAAGGAATGTCCTTCACAATTCTTGACACCAGAAAGCAAATATCTACCAACACTCTTTGGTGTGGTTGATGACAACCAAAGGATTTTTAGGGAATGAGCATAATGAAGTCAAGTGTCTAAATCATTTATTCCCTTTTCACTCTTCTTTAATGTGTGTCCTCATTGATCACTTTCAGGATGAAGTGGATGCTGCTGTTAAGCAACTCTTGGCTCTCAAGGCCGAGTACAAACAGGAAACCGGGCAGGACTACAAACCGGGCGCCGCCCCTCCAACAAGCCCCGCCCCCGCACAGGCAAAGCCCAGCCCTGCCCAGTCTGACTCCGCCCCAGATGCTAAAGTCTTGTTTTCTCAGGTTGCCCAGCAGGGGGAGCTGGTGAGAAAGCTGAAATCGGAAAAAGCCTCCAAGGTGAGGGGATGTGCATTTTCGTTCTCTCCATATCTGTGGAAATGATGGGAATTATTTAAATTCATAAAATGCATTTCAATTAATTTCCGAAATGAACTGAAGTGGAATTGAACCCGAGTGCTGATGGATATTTATATATAAATATAGTAAAAGTAACCTGGATGTGCTCTGGTGCCCCTAGGAGCAGGTGGACAGCGCAGTTAAGGCCTTGCTTCACCTGAAGGGGCAGTATCAGAACCTGACCGGGGAGGAGTATCGACCGGTGTCGGCCACAGGGCCGACAGGGGCCAACGGGGGAGAGGACAAGAGCCGAAAAGACCGGGAGAACAAGTCTGAGAAACAGGGCGGGGCCGCTGGCCGAAAACAGGGCGGGGCGGACAAGCCTCCTCAGGGTCAGGAGTCCGGCGCGGGAGGGGCCGGAGAGGGCCAAGGGCCCAAAAAACAGACACGGTGAGAGCTGGCGGGAGGAGAAGAGGAGTGTGCTCTTTGTATTTCTCTTTCGTTTCTGCTGAAATGGGGACACGCCTCTCTCACTCTTTGCTTTATACCCCCTGGGGCTTAAATGCCATGATCACAGTGCTCTTAATCTTCCCACGTATCAAAATATCCGGTGTTTGGATGTGTCCGATTAGCTGGAACTTCTCTCTGGTGTCCTGGGTGTGGCCCCTCATGACTGGCATGCGTGCCTGCTGACTCACATTTATTTATTTAACTTATTTGAGAACTTGTACGTTGGTTCTGAAATGTCTCTCTCGCTGCAGACTGGGTCTAGAGGCGAAGAAGGAGGAGAACCTAGCCGAGTGGTACTCTCAGGTACGACAACCGGGTCGAGACCAAAGAGTAAACTTTAAAAAAATGTTCACGTTTAAATTGACATAATTTAATCTGCATCTCTGATGGTTTTGTGAAGGGGGTGGGCGACAGCATATCGGACGGTGGTCTGAATTAACACCCCCCCCCCCCCCCCTGCCCCAGGTGATCACCAAGGCGGAGATGATCGAGTACTATGACGTGAGCGGCTGCTACGTCCTGCGGCCCTGGTCGTTCGCCATCTGGGAGTCCATCAAGGAGTTCTTCGACAGGGAGATCAAGAAGCTGGGCGTGGAGAACTGCTACTTCCCCATGTTCGTGTCACAGGCAGCGCTGGAGAAGGAGAAGTCCCACATCGCTGACTTCGCCCCCGAGGTGAGGCGGGTTCAAAGGGTAGAGCTTGGTCAGGCTTGGAGGAGTCGCGCCCTGAATAAGGACGTGGCGACCTCCGTCTACTACCGGCTGACGGGGTTGTGCAGCGGTGATTCTCTAGCGGTTGCTACACGGGGGGAATTTAATTATAATAGGGGTTCAATTGGCTACCAAATTTGGAGAAAAACAGTAAAAAATCAGAAATAAATTTAAAAAAATAAATAAATAAATAAACCTCCTCAGTGCACAGCCCTGGGCCCCCGTTTCCCAAAAGGATCTTTGAGTAAAGATCATCTTACGCCATTTTGCATTACTTTCATCGTTCGTTTGTTTTTTTGTGTTTCTCCCTCAGTCTTTATCTTTTTTTTGTTATGTTATGTCAGTAAATTTTCATCATCTTTTTAATTAATAAAGCGCAAACACAAAACACTCTTTAAGATCGTAACTCTTAAGATGTTTTTGGGAAACGGGGCGCAGGTTAACCAGGTCAACGGGAGCTTACCTGCGATCGCCTGGCACGGCATCGGAGGTTACGGCAGTGAGACCGGCCCGAAAATCCGATTGGGTCATGAAAACCCAAGTTAAAGGGATAAAATGGGCATAATTGTACTAGGAGCAATAGAAGCACTGCAGTAAAACACAATGGAAGGTGATTGCATTGTCATGAGACCTCTTAGTCATTTGTGCTTGGCAGCTGTACTGGTTATTCTTGTAGTGTTTCTCCCGTGCATTAGCAGTAGGGCAGGTAGCGTAGAAGGTAGCGTGTGCTAGCTCATTTATTCAGCCATGTTTTTTTGATCTCTAGCTGCCCCCCCCCCCCCCCCCCCCTCCCAACACAATGCCAGATCGTGTCCTTGCTCATTTCGGATGACAGCGTCGGTGTGATTTCTGATGTTTACGGCAGGGTTGTCACACCTGTGTTCTTTTGTGCCTCTCTCTCCAGGTGGCCTGGGTCACCCGATCTGGGAAGACTGAGCTGGCCGAGCCCATCGCTGTCAGGCCAACCAGTGAGACAGGTCGGCACGACAACGCTCATACCCCCCCAAACCCACCAACACTGGCTGATTTAATTTCACCGTTTCTGTTTGTTTTTAGAGTAGAAAATGTTCGTGTATTCTTAAAATTTAAACAGCACGGGGAAAGCAGCCCTTCAGATCAGCAGGAGGGAGTCAGTGAAGCCATTTATCATCCCTTAGACTGAGTCTGTATTCTGCTGGAGGGCCCCATCAGTCACTGTGTGTCACCGTAGGACCGCCTTCAGCACTATGTGGTGCCGACAGCCCTGTTATGTCACCTGTTGCTGGCTTATTTGCAATTGATGAAAGGCTGACTAAAGCCCCACAGACTTGACAGAATTTCCTGCTTGCCTAGCGAGCCTGAAATTAGACATTCATGGCTTGAGTGTAAAAACTGGATCCCTCTTCTTCTTTCCCTCCGTCTCTCCCTCCCTCTCTCTCTCCCTCTCTCCATCTCTCTCTCCCTCTCTCTCTCCCTCTCTCCATCTCTCTCTCCCTCTCTCCATCTCTCTCTCACTGCAGTCATGTATCCAGCCTTCGCTAAGTGGGTTCAGTCACACAGAGATCTGCCCATCAAACTCAACCAGTGGTGCAACGTTGTGGTCAGTTTCAGCCCATTGTTTCAAATTACTGCAGTCGTGTGGTGAATCTGAAATCATGTATTATTCCTAACGATTTACAAACTTATGCTAGTCCCCCCCCCCGCTTTACCCATCATCCTCTCTGCCCTTGTCTCAGAGGTGGGAGTTTAAGCACCCGCAGCCGTTCCTGAGGACTCGAGAGTTCCTGTGGCAGGAGGGGCACACGGCTTTCGCCACCAAGGAGGAGGCCACAGAGGAGGTGAGCTTCTCATCGCACACGTTTGTTCTGGAACCCTCATCACACACATTTGTTCTGGAACCTTGTCATCACACACATTTTGTTCTGGAACTTTCTCATTGCACAAGTTTTGTAATTCTTTCAAAGCGAATGCCTTGTACGTGTGTTTGGACCAAGCCTTTAGGAGTCGTGACTCGTGACCGTATGTCCGCCATGGTTCTCGTTCTCCAGGTTATGCAGATCTTGGACCTGTACGCGCGGGTCTACGAGGAGCTGATGGCCATCCCCGTGGTGAAGGGGAGGAAGACGGAGAAGGAGAAGTTTGCAGGAGGAGACTACACCACCACTGTGGAAGCCTTCATCTCAGCCAGCGGAAGAGCTATTCAGGTAAGATAGCTTACAGGCCACTCAAACTGTCAGTCAAGCATTCTGAAGAGCTTACAGGCTGCTCAAACTGTCAATCAAGCATTCTAAAGAGCTTACAGGCCGCTCAAACTGTGAGTAAAGCATTCTGAAGAGCAGTCGTAGGCCTGCTGCCAGGAGACGGGCAATCAATTAAGAGGGAGAAAGCCAGGATGCTCGCTCAAAAAGATGCCTTGCAGCAATTACTCGGCACACCTTAAAGAAGTGACCTCTCATTGGCCAATAAAAGAAGCAGTGTACGTGATAACACATGGGATATAAGTCATTAAATGATCAGTAATATTTGTTTTGAAATGGTAATATAGTAGTTCATAATGTGAATAGTATGGTGCCCTCTCCGCCCACGATAGGATTCATATCCTGATTATGGGGTCCACGATGCGATTATGGGGTCCATGATGCGATTATGGGGTCCCCGATGCGATTATGGGGTCCACGATGCGATTATGGGGTCCACGATGCGATTATGGGGTCCACGATGCGATTATGGGGTCCACGATGCGATTATGGGGTACATGATGCGATTATGGGGTCCACGATGCGATTATGGGGTCCACGATGCGATTATGGGGTCCACGATGCGATTATGGGGTCCACGATGCCATAGCCCTACAGTTTGATATGTTTAAACAAAAAAAAACATTTTGACTGAAGTTTTCCTATTTATTATACTTGAGAAATATAATATACCTTCAAATCGTTGCCAACGCGTCAAAGATTTCTGTAAGGCGAATAATTATTTTACGCCAAAGTTCAACAGTCATCGGTGCTTAATATACAACATAGCCTAATAAGGTAAGCTACAAAATCAAGTCAAAATCAAATTCAGTCTTCGTCATGTGGTGCAATAAACTCCAGCAAAACCGACCTCAACAGGACCAGAGGGGAGACGGATGTATGTCAGACGAACCGGTAAAAATGAAAATCATCTTAGCAGCTCATGCAACTTCAAAACCTGAACATGCTAAAGTTAAGTCATTAAACAAATCGTTTTGTTTGCTTTTTTCTTCTTGTATTCACAGCAGGGTGAACATAGTCA
>CM056379.1:3523577-3553851 GCA_029718625.1 Synaphobranchus kaupii
CCAGATCCCCTTCTGCGGAGCCGGTGAATGTGAGGACTGGATTAAGAAGACCACCGCCAAGTAAGCTCCTCCCCTCCATCTCTGTCCCAGCACTATCGTGCCGGGTCAGCAATGGCGAAATTAGGCTGTTTGGGTTGTGCTTGTGCTACGTTTTTGCTTTTAATGAACAGAAAACCGGCAAGTGGTCAACATCGGTTGGTTAAGAATTGGCCTCTGATTTGTGTGTGTGTGTGTGTGTGTGTGAGTGTGTGAGTGCCTGAGTGAGTGTCTGTCTGTCTGTCTGTCTGTCTGTCTGTCTGTCTGTGTCTGCGTGAACCATCCTAATTGTTCCCCCGTCTCCTTCCTTGCCCCCTCCCTAGAGATCAGGATCTGGAGCCCGGTGCCCCCTCCATGGGGGCAAAGAGCCTGTGCATTCCCTTCGAGCCCCTGAAGCCCCTGGCAGCAGGCCAGATGTGTGTGTGCGGCAAGGGTCCCGCGCAGTTCTACACCATGTTCGGGCGGAGCTACTGAAGCGTCCCGCTACACCCTTCTCTCAGTGCTCCGCCTGCACACCGTCCCTTCCACCCCAAAACAAGAGGCACAGACGCTCTCGGTCCACCCGTAGTAACCCCTTTCTTCCGGTCGCTTCTTTTCTCTCTCTGTGGTACAACCTCTGTCCTGTACATCTGACCCACCGCCACCACCATCCCCCCCTGACCACACTCAGGACTCGACAGCCTCTGCCGGTTGCCAAGGCGCACAAAGCCGAGTGAGGAGCCATTTTACCACAATCACATATAAATAAGCCTGGGGGAGTTTGGGGGTTAGTCCTGATGCCTGTAATCCTGTGGCTGCCAGGCCCTTTGTTTCCTCCTTATGGGTGTATTGTTATAAGAATAACACAAAATTGGCACACAGTGAACTGTACTGTACTCTGTAATTGAGCTGCAATTAATCCTTTTTTTTTTTTTTTTTTGGGGGTTGTAAAACGGACCTGTAATAAAGAAACGGATTCTCAATACTTTGGATTTATTTGTCATTGAAATGGGAAAAAAAAAACTGCTTTTTGTGCTGTAACGAGTCATTTGCATCAAAACCTGCTTTTCTTAACTCTCTGCACGCTCAACGTGGAACAGCACGCTGCGGTGTTCTCCTAATTAGCATGCCATGCAGATGGCTTGACGATTCTTTTGACTCCCGTTCCCGCCAGCGCCTTCTGTCCGTAGGCGCACGTGGATGACTGAAATGAGTCGAACAAATTCAAATCGCACACGAGGCAGCGTCTCGCTTACCCGCCAAGACGAAGGCTGGTCAAGCAGGGGAACCTGCAGACTTGTGTTTTCCAACGCCCGGCCACTTGTTCAGGTCAGCAATGTTTATGTCCTGAAATTAACCTGTCCCTGCCCGAATACCAGTTATTCTGCTTCAGCAGGTACTTTGATGGAATACGCCGAATTCCCTGACACTTGTGTAAAAGTATGTAAAACCAAAAAACAACACCACAATGTTAATTGGTAGATTATTTGTATTCATCATGTAATTCTCCCCCCTCAAGCAAAGGTATTGATTTTTGTGTTGTGTATTTAAAAAGAATAATACATATCATCACACAGTGACAGTTCATTTGTTTTTAACTTTCAGAAATTATTGGTGAATGTCAAACGAATACCTAACAGAACCAAACCATTTGTTACTCTCCATACTGCTTATTCCGCCACTTTTTGAGAACCATAAAAATCTCCTCCTACACCATAAACACCATTCATGCCTCATATTATACCTTTATACACCCTCCAGGTTGCTATTACTTTTTACCTTTATACCACATACACTTTTTCAGATAATTGACATTTTATTGCCAAAAAAATTAATGGGAGTTAATGGCCACGTTTTGAAAACCGATGCAATAGAATGTGGATGCTGTAACATATTACACTGCTTATGACATCACAATGCCTTCCTCTACAACACTGTTATGACCTAACAGTACTATCCCAGATGATTTGATATTACCTTTTTGTGCTTTCATCACAATTCATTACTTCTTTGTATCACTTCCAGGTTTTTTACTGACCACAAAATACATCACCATATTTGAACACTTTCACCTTCTTTAGATCCCTTTATACTTCGTACCATTTACACCATTTATTTACCCCCTCACACAGTCACACTATACATTACCATCTTTCTATACCATTTCCAGCAATTGATACCACTGCCAAGCAACCACACCTACAATTTATTTAGGAATTGTTAATCTAGTTTGTATATATGATTATTTCCACTAAACACGTCATAAATCAAATCATTCGCGATGTTGTCAACATATTGTTGATTTAAACTTGCATGTTGTAAGCACCGTCATTTTACGCCGTACGAGGTGGTTCCCGGGGATTGCCAGGTACATTAAGGGACTTCAGTGAAGGCGGAATGGGGAGCTGGTGCAGACTCTCCAGAAACTTGTCTGAGGGTAGGAGACGAAGAACTTTTTGCATAGCGATAAGTAACAGTGGGGCTGGATTCTTTCCAACGAGGTAGTTAAGTGTGTCCTCTCCAAGAACTTGTGTCCAGCAATCACGGTCTTTTTCGAGGGAGCCCTTCATTTTGAATCGTAACTCGGTAATGAACAAAAGCAAGCTGTCCAAGCATCGCCTCGTCGTTCCCATGTTGACCCTGGTGTCCCGGAGTTGCGATAGTATCACGTCCAGTGGTGTCGTTCCATTTTGGTCCTCCGCTTGTGGCGAGACGCCGTTGCCCAGTAACAGAATCATCGCGTCAAAGTGTAGGAGTTCGCACGCCGTGTGCAGAGGGGTCTTGCCGTCTTCTAAGTTGAACCTTCCTCCAAAACTGGCTCGGAGACTGGGCACCTGATGCGTCATCTGCAGCATGAACTTCAGGATTTCCCTCCTGTTGTACCGGACAGCCATGATAAAGTGTGGAACCGAAGCCTGAATGTGGCAGAAGTACTGGCTTGGTACGGCCAGTGCGTTTTCCGAGTAGTGACTCAGCAGGTATTGTGCATAGGCTTGATGATCGTGCACGATGGCGTAAAGCAGGGCTTCCGAGGGAGTAAAAGCTATCCGTCTCTGTTTGTCCCAGTAAAAAGTTTCCATGATCCTCATGTCCTCTAGTACCCATACAGGTTGTTGATCTCGTATCGCTTGGTAGTAAACATAGGGGAGACATCTGTGCTGCTTGGTTTTGTTGTCCATCGGGTGCCTTGTCAACTTGCTCGTAGCCTACGACTCGTTAACATTATAAACCAAACAGAGGGAGATCTTGGTCCAGGTTAGGCTACTTAGCTACACACTGAGTGCAAAAGAAAACAACGGTTTTGCATATACCCGAACAATAGCCTGCTGTTCGCTTTAAGTTTCGTTTCCTTTGCTGTGAGTTTTAATTTCTAAGAAAATAACGCACAGCCTACATTAAGCCTAGCATACTGGTTGGAATGTGTCCACTTGTTTGAAGCGTTGCGTGCATCTCCGTTCCCTGCAGACTGAACTGAGACAAGACGCATCGGCATTTAAGCCCGCACGTCAAGACATTTACATGGTAACGAGTGCGTATGTTTCATTTGTTGCTATTGCGTCATGATCGAGTTACTTCGTTTTTTCAGTAGTCATAGAACCAGAACTATATTTTTGTGCAGCCGTGGCAACTATTTCATGGTGTTGCTAGCAAATGCATACCATAGTTTTTCTTATTAGCCTATGTGTAGCCTAACTTCAAACGGCATAGGCTATCACAAGAAAGACTTCACTAAATCAATTTACAGCGATAATGAACCTCTTACCTACCATGTGTTTATTATGATAGCCAAATAGCCTATTATTAGCGTACATTTTGCCACTTTCCTGTGTGTGAGTAATTACAAAAAAAAACTTTTTCACTTTATAGCTACGTGCTATTTTCCAGTCACTTTGACTCTCTTACCTATGCAGGTATAAACACTGAAAGGAACAATGTATACCGAGCATAAAACCAATAATTTTGAATCGCAATGAACTGAAGCAGGACTTGGCCGGACTGAGCATATCTTATTTCTGCCAGTAGGCTACAATGTATTCAGCTAATATACAGATCCTTTCCAAAAAAATAGAATATCATGGAAAAGTTTTTTTTTTCCATAATTCCATTCAAAAAGTGAAAATTTCATAGATTATAGATTCATTACACACAAAGCGAAATATTTCTAGCCTTTATTTGTTTCATTTTTCATAATTTTGGCTTACAGCTCCAGAAAACCCCCAAAACAGTATTTCAAGAAATTAGAATAGTGTGTCGAAAATCAGCATTTACTTCAGTTATTTCAGAGAATGAGTGGAGTGGCTTGACTTGAGGAATCCGACAGTTGTAGCCCATGTCCCGGATACGTCTGTACATGGTGGTTTTTGAAGCACTGACTCGGTCAGTATCTGCATCTCCACCAAATTTTGGAATCGTCTTTGCTTGACAATCCGCTGAAGCCTACGGTCATCTCTTTTTCTTGTGCACCTTCTCCTGCCACATTTTTCCCTTCCACTAAACTTTCTATTGATATGCTTGGACACTGCACTCTGTGAACAGCCAGCCTCCTTAGCGATGACCTTTTGTGGCTTACCCATCTTCTGGAGGGTGTCAATGATGGTCTTCTGGCCAATTGTCAAGTCTGCCGTCTTCCCCATACTGAACCAAACTGAGATAAACTTTGCAGGTGTTTTGAGTAAATTAGATGATAGTGTGACACTCAGTCTAAAACATTCATTCTCTGAAATAACTGAAGTAAATGCTGATTTTCGACACACTATTCTAATTTCTTGAAATACTGTTTTGGGGGTTTTCTGGAGCTGTAAGCCAAAATAATGAAAAATGAAACAAATAAAGGCTAGAAATATTTAACTTTGTGTGTAATGAATCTATAATCTATGAAAGTTTCACTTTTTGAATGGAATTATGGAAAAAAAAAAACTTTTCCATAATATTCTAATTTTTTGGAAAGGATCTGTATTTGCAACTGGAGAGTGATCATTATGACATTACCATCAAACTAAGGAGTAAATATAAGCGTCAGAATAGCTCTTCTCTTTCTCAGTCGATAACGCAAAGCAATCAGTTGTCTAGTAGGCTATTACTGTAATACATTAATAGCTATATGTATAGCCTACAGCTGAACACTTGCACAGCTATTTGTAACATTTTCAGTTTCCGTGGGAGCAGCTGGGTAGGCTACTATTTAGAGGTGCGGTATTGCCATCTAGTGGTAACGTACGTAAACTACAAAATGGTAAATGTTTCACAAATAAGGGCGACGTTATAGATAGCTCAGGTAATAAAAGAGAACTTAAAAGATGCTTCACAGGCAAGACCATCCAAATGCATAAAGAAGAATCCTTGCACGGATAATTTCACAGTTAAAGTTAGGGTACTCAAAAATATTAGGGTAGGCTACTCAAACAAACGGTCACAGAACACAACAAATAGAGACCCTATAGAATGGAATTACCTTTAATACTTTTAAATTTATTATGTTTTTTCTATGCAGGCATAATTTCTTTAATGAATACAATATTTTTTTTTTTTTCAAATTCGTGGGACCGAGTGAAAATTTAAAATATCAAATCCCTGGCTGGCTTTCTGTTTGACCATCATAATTTAAATAATAGGCAGTTTGATTTGTTGTGTCCCCTGTAAAATAACATGAACGAAACTATAACAATCCATGTAATTTCTTATTGTAGGCTACATAAAATATTACTGAACACTACCACATTTGTCCACTTGTGCTGTGATACAGAGGCAATTATATGATTATTAATTTGATTGTAAAACTTTTTTAATGGTTTAACATATGGAAACATAATAATAAAAAATCATGTTTAAACACACACTATTCCTTGAATATTCCTTGCACACACACACACACACACACACACACACACACACACACACACACACACACACACACACACACACACACACCTTGTAGTTTGTAAAAAACTGTGAAAAGTACGAAAGTTTGCTACAACCCCAGGCAAAAATTATGGAATCACCACACTTAGAGGATGTTCACCCAGCTTTTTTACTTCGTAGCAAATAAACAAATCACAGATATGACACAAAATAATTTTTGTTTAATAGCTGAACATTCTGGCTTCGTGAAACATACCTAAAACAAATTAAATTAAATTAAATTATTTTAATGAATGGCATATTTTTTTTCCAGATCAAGTAGAGGAAAAAATTAGGGAGAGTGTGTGGTGATTCCATCATTTTTGCCAGGGGTTGTATGTATTGCTATGGCATCAAATACTACTACAAGGACTGTCAGCTACGAGGAGTACCAGCCTCGACAATCTATGGTGTAGCCTACGCCCACATAGTTCTGTGCCGACGTCACATAACTACATGATGCACGCCCACAGAACACGCCCCGTTACGTCAAGGCCCGATTTCTTGTCCGCTCCAGCACATTCGACTCAGGCCACGCCTGCCGCTTCGCTTTCTGCTCCGCAGTCTCCAGTTCGTTTTTCCGACTGTCCCTGTCCCTGCACCCCGCTTAGGAAAATGACCGACAAGGGGCTCAGTGACGAAGCTGTAGTAGCGGCTTGCAAAGATGGAAATCCGATCACTAAGGTTTGACTAAAGTTTTCTGGGTGTGCCCTTTAAACTAGCTAAATAGCCTACTGTATGACTGCATTTCATGACATAACCTACGCTAGCTAGCTGACTACCCATTCAGGAAGATAAAAGTTGGGCCATGCATGTGCAACATTAGTAGCACGAAAGCTGGATATATAACGTTAGTAGTGTGCAATGCAATAACGATATGCGTCTATTGCTAAAGTGTTGGTTAGCTAGCATGCTAGCTAACTATATACAGGTTTGGCAGGTATTTGGCCCCCGAAGCATCCAACGTGATTTAGCCAACAGCTAGCTAAGCAACTTTGAGTGCTGTTTAAATGAACCGCTGCATTAGATATTTGAGTTAATCTGTTATTTATAGTGGACTGACCAGTCGTCCTCTTTTTCCCGGACATTTTTCTTTTTGGGAGCGAAAATATCCGTCCAGGCGGGATTTCTAAATTCCTAAAATGTCTGTTTAGGATTTCCTTGTTCAATAGACCATATAAACAAACAAATAGGCCAGTATTATGTTCATAACGCCCGCCTAACCATGTCCTATTTTTAAAAAATACAATATATGGTCACCCTATTTATAGACCGTAATGTTAGTTGGTTTAATGTACACTATATCCAAAGGGTATTGGCTGACTATCCCCCTGAAGATAGGATTAGACGTGACGTTTGGCAGAATTCGCTAGAGTGACGTAGATTGACATTTCCAAGGTTCAGTTCGAGACTTGCGGTTCACGGTACAGTTTAACTTATCAAAAGTTAAACTTCGATACCTTTATTCAGATAGGCTAACTAACAAACTAACTATGACGTTAGGCTATTATTTCTTGTAGCTGTAGTAGCTTATGCTGTTCATGTCTTTTTAGACGTCAATTTACCATTAAGTTAGGATTTGATTGCATCTAAAGTTACCTTCCTAGCATTTCTATCACTCAGTTTAGCAGAGGGGTATACTATCTCATAGAAGCCCTTTCACGAGTTATGACTTGCCCGGAACGTGATAGATCTGAACCCCGAGAAAAATGCCTTCCAACTTAGAGCAGACAAGGTATATCTACCGTGGCGTTGAGTCCTGTCTTTTTAAGGACCTTTTTTAGCTAGCACGTTAAAAACCTGAAAAATCTGTTTCTGACTAACAGTGATTGATTTGTATTTTCCACTCAGGGTCGCTTCTACGTTGACATTAAAATTTGCGGAGTCATCCCTATGGCTTTGTGGCTTATGTAGTAGAACTGCAGATGATCATGAAGTCATTTGTTGACAAACAGGAAGGAATACACTTCACTCGATGGCCATGCTTTTTAGAAATCCAAACTGCGTAGTTGCCAGGCTTGTGCGATGAGGCAAGTAATCAGTTTTGGATAGGACTGGCAACTATGCAATTTAGTCCTCAATTAGATAAACATGGCATGGAGAAATTAATATGAAAAGTTATATCGATTTTCATCAGTAATTTAGTGCAGCAGCAATGATTGTATTGTTTGGGATCACTGATGAATCAGTTTTTATTTCTTGCTTCTATAGGTATATATATATATGTATATGTATATATATATATGCAGTGAGCACCATAATTCATTGGACAGTGACACTGTTTGTTATTTTGGTTCACTTTGAGTTTGAAAGGATACAATGACAGTGAGGTTGAAGTGCAGACTGTCAGCTTTAATTTGAGGGCATTTTCATCCATATCGGATGAGCTGTTTAGAAATGATAGAACCTTGTCCGTGCTGTCGACTGTTATATTGAACCAGTGTAGAACTCACAATATTTTGTTGCAGCTCTGGCTAAACAATTCAGGGGCCCTTCTCATAAACCCGGTGCCAAACTCCAGTCCTGGAGGGCCACAGTGTCTGCAGGCATTTGTGGTTTTCCCTTAAATCAGCAGTCAATTAAGGCCTTGAGAACAGGGTGTGTGGACTCTTATCTGCCAACCAATGCCTTAAATGAATCACTGGTGCTGAAAAAGCACACAAAACCACCAGGCACTGCTGCCCTCCAGGGCTGTATAATTGTGGCACTTTAAACTGTCACTCTGTTTTATTAACGCTCAGTACCTTCAGGACTCACACATTTTCCCACAGTTCCCAACAGAGATGAAGGCCCACCTTTCCCTGATGCAAAAACCAAAAGTAAAACATGTCTAATTTGATCAATTGCTAGATCATTTTACGGCTAATCGATCAAATGGTCTCCAATTTCTGCATTGGTTCACGTGGCCCATTCCGTTATTCCAATCAAGCCTCTATGTTTCTCCTGACAGTGTGCTATGTGTGAGGAAAAATGAGAAGGCTGGGGACAGAAATACTGGAATGTTTCACGTGTATTGATGTTAATTTAAATATCTGTTGCGTTATGAAAAAGATGTTTGAACAGCTAGTAATGTAATACGGGGTGCTTGGAGAAATGCGTTATAAAATTAGAGATTTGACGCGAGACAGTGTGCGGGAGCCTTCATTGATACTAAATATGTGGTGTTTCTTGTTCTCATTGGCGTCTGCATGTTGAAGGACTTCATGATGCAACAGACCATGCTGAGGGTGAAGGACCCAGTGAAATCCCTGGATTTCTACACGCGTGTACTGGGCATGACGTGAGTGTCGCCGCGCCTCGCCGTCTCCTACATCAATCACACTCCACGCATACAGACAGCCGACACCTATTTCATATGACTTTTCCTGAAGGAGTACAACTTTTTACCTGCCTTGTGATTTACACATCCAGACCTGTAGGGCTTGGTTGGCCTCAAAGCCTTACTTATTTGATGCCTTAAAGCCAAGGTGCCAGTTGATATAATGACTAGCTTCACTTAATTCAGTAGTATGGACAGACACACTGCCTCTCACTTTGGGTTTTCCTGTATGACTCAATCCCCATTCATGCTGGACCAAGTTCCAGTGAAATATCAGTGATTTTACACTGATCCGTTCAATGTGAATGTATGGCATGAATATCACAAATCACAATTGCTCCCAAAGTATTTAAATAAAATAAAACAAAATGGATATATGTTCTATAAAATATTCTAACATTTTCTAATATATGTTAAAAAAAGGAGATAAATCAAGTAGTCACTTATGCAATGGGAATTATAATTTTCAGCATAATAATAATAATAATATAGAAGTCCAGTTTTAAAAATTTTTTAATTGAGACAATTGGCCAACAACAACAGCAAAAATTATACGGGGTAACTCAGAGCATTGGCCAGTGGCAATTTATCAGCATTTGGTTGGAGTTGATAAAAGGATTTTAACCACTAATGTAATGTAATTCTTTGAGCTTTATTACTGTGAATAGCAGGTCAGCAAGTTGTGTCTGATTTTCAAAGCTGCTATTGAACGTGGTTTTAGGCTGTAAATGTGTCCATTTTACAGGCTACTGCAGAAGTTTGACTTCCCTTCCATGCGCTTCTCTCTCTACTTCCTGGGCTACGAGGATAAGAAGGAGATCCCTGGAGATGTGAAAGAGAAGACAGCCTGGACTTTTTCTCGGCGAGCCACCATTGAGCTCACGCAGTGAGTTGGTTGCATATTACTGAATTTAAAACCGCCATGCATATCTGAGCCACAATGGAGCTCACATAGTGAGCCGGTTGCATATTACTGAATTTAAAACCACCACACGTCTGAGCCACAATCGAGCTCATGTAGTAGGTTCACTGCAGTTGACTGCAGTACACAGTGTGTAAATGGCAAGAGTGGCTCTCCATGAATATATGCAATGTTATATGCAATGTTAGCCAACTCTGTAAACTCTTTGGCAGTAACTGGGGATCAGAGTTGGACGACAGCCAGGCCTATCACAACGGAAACTCAGATCCCCGTGGCTTTGGTGAGTACAGAGGCATTGACACCACGGTTGTGCTTGTTCCGGCATGGACCGTTTCTTTTGTTCTTCAAAATCTGTCTATCCGCAGATATTAATAATTAATTATTTAACTGTACTTTTGAATATGGACCATATCTTTCTTCCTTTAATTATGAAATATCAGTGGACACCCATGGCATAGTTTGCCCCTTGAATGTGACTGGTTTTTTTTTGTTTGTTTTTTTGTTTGTTTGTTCCACCGATACGTTTTTAAATCATTTATAATAATCCCTGTATAGATTTTTTTTTTTTTAACTAAAACCAGGATTCCTCTGACTATTTTAATCACCCCTGACCTTGTTAGATTTGGCATCATATGTTCTTTATTGAGTTTTATTCTATTTGGCTTGATACGGTGCTAGATACTATCTAGTTTGTAGGTAAACAGTGAGCACTGGGTACCCTTCAGTGGTAGGGAAATGGCGAGCATTGTTGGGCTGAATGGCCTGTTCTCGTCATGATGTTAAATACTTTTTTTCACCCCGACTCAAATAATTGTGCATAGCACAACCTCTCTGATACCTTTATTACTGAGAAATGTACCTTTTAACCACAGCTTCTCAGTGGGACAAATAGTCTGGCCTTCGAAAACCATGATAAATCTCCTTTTTGAAAACGGGAAACTCACAGTATGCTCACACGGATCTTTGTGTATTTTCGTTTTGTCTTTGTTTATTCAGAACATGTTTCAAATAACGGGAATGTCACGTTTTATTTGGAACTACTTCTTGCAATTGCCGCAGTACATCCCAACCACTTTGTCACTAGATTTCCAGCAGCCCCATCGAATATGACGAGCTCAGCGTTGTCAGCTAGCTTCTCTTTTCTTCTGGCGTGGACGTAGCCGAGGGATTGGCTTTGCGGAAGTACAGAATTAATTCAATAAAACCTGATATAAAGCATGGTTTGGGACCAATTTTTTTTGGGTAGAACATATAAAGACATGTCTGAGTATAGTGCGCAGTTTCCTGTTTTTGAAAAGGAGGTTTATCACGGTTTTCGAAGGCTTGCTACTTGCCCCATTGGAATTAAACTCACACAGAAGCTGCAGTTGAAAGGTAAATTTCTCGATAAATCAGGTGAGGCTGTGCTATGCACAATTATAAATGTTGGGAAACAACCTTTCAATAAGGTCCTTGTAAGCATGGATATTCAAAACTGGACCTCGACTCCAAATCCGGCCGTTTTTTTTTTTTTTTTTTTTTTCCTCCTCGGTAATTAACTGAACATTTAGTGCTACTGATTGGCCACACCTGACTCCCAGGTAAAGGGAGGATATAAAACCAGCATTTCTTGGACCTCGAGGACCGTGATTTGAATACCAGGGCTTTAAAGGTTTAATTAAGGGGGACTTGACCAGTGTTGTTAATGATCTTCTAGCCGTTGTGTTTTCTCTTCTTGTTATCCTACCGCTGTCGTGTTCCTTTAAATAAACTCCACTGCATTTGTTTCACAGTCCTGTGTTTGAGGGAAGTGCCCATTGCAAAGGCAGTGTGTATTTGAGGGGGGAGATTATTTGAAGTAACTTGGTATTTACACAGAGCTGTATCTTCTTCTGTGGTGTGTGTCTCAGGGCACATTGGTATCGCAGTGCCTGACGTGTACGCTGCCTGCAAACTGTTTGAAGAGCAAGGAGTCACTTTTGTCAAGAAGCCAGACGACGGTAAGTGCTTGCTTATCCTGAACCGTCTCTTTCGCTCAGTTTGAAATTTAAATGTGATTTCAGAGTGCCAGATAAAATCTTCTCTGCCCTGTGGGGTTACGCTTGAGGCTTGTCGCATTGTGAAACGGTCTGCCTGTGTGTCTGACAAGACTCTTTCTCTCTGCTGCAGGTAAAATGAAGGGCCTAGCCTTCATACAGGACCCAGACGGATACTGGATCGAGATTCTGAGCCCTAACAACATGGTCTCCATCACCACCTAGAGAGACGGGGGGGAAGATGTGTTTGGGGTGGGCGAGTGTAGATCGTCCAATGGAGAAATACTAGACATGAAACAAACAGGGAAAACAATCACAGTTCCTTATGGGAATTCACAAGCGGTGGCGGTGGAGACACGGGTAGCCCAAATCATGGACATTTGCAGGGCGTTCGAAACGGACAATCAAAGCGGCTGACTGTTAAGATGCATTAAACCTGATGCTGATGTAATCCTTGTTGCTCAGTACTGGTCTGTGCTGGCTGTCGGAGCTGTTCCCTGCTGTTTGAATTATCGCTGATCCCACACTGACTGCGGTCTGGACGTACTCTAGTACCTCTGTTCTTCCTCTCATTCCCAGGTTCAAGGGGGGGGGGGGGATCCCCAAAATGCCACGATGGCAGGTACACCAAATGGGATTCGGTTCCAATTTAAGAGAGGGGTGGGAGCAATTATATTCCCTCACTCCCTCGTTTATCCTCCCTTCCACCAAGGGTATAAAATGCAAGCTTCCAGCAAGAAGGGAATCCCACAATGCAATGCTCCACGGGGAAAAAGTGGGCAGTCACGTTTCAGCTCTTCGGGGTTGCACTTCCTATATTGGTTGCGAGAGCGGTTCAGTTCCATTTGTGAGTCCTCCCGTGCAGAGAACCTGTCTCTGTCCCAGCACTGTATCGGGCTTGCCGCACGTGGAAAATTCCGTTACAAGACGGCTCACTCGAGGGGAAGAGGGCAAGGGAAGAGAATGTGTTGAATTGGATCTGAATGCAGGCCCGGCTAAAAACCATAGAAATAAGGTTGGGTCAATCTATGGTAAGAGGCTGACCGCAGTGTAAATGAAACCACACTAAAGTCTCCGCGCTAAAGCTCTGCTGGACGACAGTCCAGGGTATTAATTGGATCAGTGTTGTGGCATTGCAGCCGCTCCCTATTCTAACATGACTCCTTCCCCTGTAGGCTACATGTTCTACATGTTGAGACTGTGCCTAACAGTCCTAACATGTCCGAACCAGGTTGATTAGATCCAATCACGACTCCAGAATATTTCTGGATGTGTTTCTTCAAAATTAAATACATTTTTTTTTTTTAACATGGCACATTCTACAAAGCATTTCTCTCCGTACGCTTTGCAGAATACCCTGGCCAGAATCCCCTATTAATGCAAGCCAAGGGTGGCAGGGGCAAGGGAAAAACTCCCCACCTCCTTTCCTCCACTCCCCCACTACCACTCCTCTCCTACCCGGAAGTATGCAAAACTGCCTGAACGTTTCGAATACAAGTATTTGCATGTACAGTATACAATGTACCTGACATTTTGCGTCGAGACATTAATTAATATGTAACCATTAATACCTAACTGAGATGTAATCAGCGACATTAGATTAAAACACAACGATCTGTTTCCGGGGCACGGAGGAGAGGAGGTGGTAGTGGAGGAAAGGAGGGTGCATTTTTCGAGAATTGGGACGCAGCCCCTATGTGGTGTATGGAAAGAATCCTTATAGGGATCCATATAAGGAGGAACCAGACTTGGTGGAGGAGCCTATCCTTCTCAGTCCAGCTCAGGATATGTGCCCATAGTGACCAACATGGTCAAGTTAATTATTCAGTTTGATCAAGTGAGTTTGATCATGTTTATATGAAGGCAGCCATATTCATATTCAACAGTGGCTAACTCAGCGGCTGAACGTTAGGCACATGTACACAGAATGCGAAGAATTGGAAGATCATTGCCGGTTGTGTTGAGTTGGGGAGACTGAGGTTAGCATCTAGCTAACCTCTTTGTCTCATGTTCATATTTAAATCCTACGCTAACGTGCGCCTGTAAACACGGGTGCAACGCTGTCTTAGATGAGTAAATGGATGTGGTCAGCCGTGACTACTTGCCTATGTTCCTGAGTGTACTGTATGTTCTTTGTTTGATTGTAACTCCATCCACATCTGTCACTTGTCCACTGCAGGACTGTGGGCCTGTATTTAATTTGTGGAAAATAAGTAGTCCCCGTAAAACACTAGGGAACCAAGCTGAGGAAAATGATCAAATAACATTTTAGAATTGGTGGTATATGGGGACACGCTGACTGAGTGGCTTGTCGGTAATGAGTAGCACGCTGAAATCAAGTACTGTATGATCACTCAATTAATATTTAAGACCGCATAATATGGGTGGAGGTGGCCTAGTTTTCACTGAAAGAACAGCATTTAAGATGAGCTCACACTATTTTAGATCAGTGAAGCCATACGCATCTCACTGACAGCTGTCTTCTAATACTCTGGCAACAGCGAAGAAACATGAGTCCCATTCTGTCAAGCAAATGGCTTTATGACAATTTACAGTAGGAGTCTGCGACCCTGGTTCTGGAGAGCCGCAGGCTCTGCAAGTTTTTGATTTCACCTTAAACTCAGCAATCAATTCAGATCCAAAAAACCAGGTGATATGACATTATATGATGGTGTATAATGTGTGTGTGTGTGTGTGTGTGTGTGTGTGTGTGTGTGTGTATATATATATATATATACACATACATACACACACACACTACAATGTACTACACTGCTGTCCCATATATACTGTATTAGAGAACTGGCCTGGTAACTGAAACCGTTAACTGAAACCATAATTGCATCAGTAAATTACCCAGCTATATAAATGGATTGTATGTTAAAAAAAAAAAAATCTTTACACGTTCTGCATAAGAGCATCAGTTAAATGCTGAAATGTAGTATGACTGTGTAATCAACTGATATAATTGATCAATTAAGTGTTGAGTAACAACACCAACCTGCACACCGTGCTGCTCTCCAGTACTCGTGACACAGACCCCTGGTTTACAGGGTATTATTGGTATTATTACAGGATATTATTGGTATTGATATTATTGCAAATGGTACCATCACATTATTGCTAATGGTATCCTTCATTAGGAGTCGTATTAAAATCGTTACTTGCGCCTTTTCCTCCTCGCCGCTTGAGGCGCTCATCACACCAAGTGCACCAATTTAGCCCAGCCGTCCGAAGCAAAAATAAATAACATCCGGGTTGCGACCTACTAGCAGAACATTTGTTTTGTCCTCGAACAACGGATTCTGCATATTAATTTGTATTATTACCGTAAATGATCGAACTAAGACAAAAAAACATATTTCTATCTACGACCTGACACGTAATATGTGTAGAAAGTAAAGGGTTTACTTTGTAGCTGACGAAAGAGAAGAGGACGAGTTCAGCCGCTGGTATGTCGCAGATCGCTATGTATCACCTATGCAGTGTTATTAACCTGGCTATACACTCTTATTAACGCGATTTAGCTAATGAATAACATTATGCAATCTACGTTAGTGAGCTAACTGGCTACTTTACCAACCAGCGGAGTAGAATGACCGTTGGCTAACTCAAAAACTGAAATGCTGAAATGAAACTAGCTCAATACAGTATGCTAAACAATATCAGCTCATGCTAATTTACCAACTCGATGGTATACCAACAATCCGATTTAACGTTAAAACAAACGCGAGTTTTAGAAAATCATCTTGCTCTAAGTAGTTCTATTCTTGCTCTAAGTAGTGTTTGTTAGTTGTTACCGTTAGTGTTGTATTATAGCGGAAGTAGTTGTGCAATGTCGTTGTCCCTCGCCATCGTTTTCTGGCGTGCAGCAGGCTGCCCTGCCCACTGTCCCAGCCCTGTATCGGGCCTCTGTATCGGGCCTCTGTACTGCCCGTACTGCCCCACAGCACAGTGCACTGCGGTGCAGGTAACGGCAGGCTGCCCTGCCCACTGTCCCAGCCCTGTATCGGGCCTCTGTACTGCCCATACTGTCCCACAGCACAGTGCACTGCGGTGCAGGTAACGGCAGGCTGCCCTGCCCACTGTCCCAGCCATGTATCGGGCCTCTGTACTGGCCGTACTGCCCCATTTTACTTTCCCACTGCACTGTCCCACAGCACAGTGCACTGCAGGCTGCCCAGCCCACTGTCCCAGCACTGTATCGGGCCTCTGTACTGCCCATAGGTACTGTCACACAGCACAGTGCACTGCAGGCTGCCCAGCCCACTGTCCCAGCACTGTATCGGGCCTCTGTACTGCCCATAGGTACTGTCACACAGCACAGTGCACTGCAGGCTGCCCAGCCCACTGTCCCAGCACTGTATCGGGCCTCTGTACTGCCCATAGGTACTGTCACACAGCACAGTGCACTGCAGGCTGCCCAGCCCACTGTCCCAGCACTGTATCGGGCCTCTGTACTGCCCATAGGTACTGTCACACAGCACAGTGCACTGCGGTGCAGGTAACAGCAGGCCTGCTGCAGTGGCCTGTTGGCACTGTTCTTTTTCTTTAAACATGTTTCCTGTTGGAATAGCACAGAGCTGGCCTCTTTTCTATTCTATCCATAAAAAAACAAATAAAAGGTTTGTAGAAAGTGGCAGAGGTGAGTATACAAGCAAAAAACATTAAAATTTACAGGTGTAGAGGGGTTGTGTTACTAAGAGGAAAAATAAAATATAATAAAATAGAGCACTGATCGTAAAATCTCCAATAAATGTTTCTGGTTTTTATTTATACAGCGCTTTCCAAAAATAAAACAAATTTAAACAAATAATTTAAACAAATAAGCAGTGTACAGAGAAGTACAGAATACAAAAAAAGCAGTAATTGTGATACGGATTAGAATTTATGGTTTGTCTGTAATATTTATGTTAAAGAAAATTACCAGTTTACCTGTTTTCCCCTTGGAGTTGCAGTATTTGCACGTTGATGCAACTGTATAATAATATAATAATAGTTATAATTATTAATTGAAGTTATATTTCCTAATAAAAGTTAATTCCTATTCATAAAGTTCCAAAACATGTATACACAGGAACGCTCAAAGAAGTAAACACTGCTCAGACATCAATTTTTGTTTGCCAAAGTGCCATTTGAATTTAAACTTATTTGCCACCACAAAAAACAATTATGATAAGAAAAAGGATAAGAAAACAAGGAACAACAACAGTGTGGATCTACGGCACGTAGACGAGTTATGGCCGGATTAGTTTATAAAGGCTGCCTTTCTTATAATGCCATACCCAAAAACAAATTAAAAAGCCAGAACAAAAATATAAGACAACATCTCTGCCTTGCGGCAGTAAACCTTTGTCAGGCCATTTGAAACTGCCCTCTGACAGCAAATAGAATTTGGAATTGAACTGAACAAGTGAACAGCGAATGTGCCTTTTCATAACCCTGCAATAAGCGATAATCTTATCTAGAATCTGAGCGTAATTTCCCGGGTTTTGTCGTGGACATACAGTCGTTGTGACCTCGGGTGACGGCTCTGCGTGTTCATATTTCCCTCCGGTCGCCTCTTGCAGATGTGACGGCGCCCCCTGGATGCGGCCATGAGTAACAGCCATCCTCTACGGCCGCTGGCCTCCGTGTCGGAGATCGACCACGTGCACCTCCTGTCGGAGGAGCTGGGGGCGCTGGTTCCCGGGGAGGCCTACAGCGACGTCACCTTCATCGTGGAGGAGAAGCGCTTTCCCGCGCACAGGGTGATCCTGGCCGCACGCTGTCACTACTTCAGGTAACCGGGGGAACCGCATGGCAGCGGGATTTGAAATGTAAAAACCTGCCTTTTGCTTAAAACCGGGAAGGTTCCGTATTAGGGCCTGGGTAAACACATCCAGGATTGGCTTTTTAGTCCAGGGGCTGGGAACAAGCATTTGCATTTGTATTTGCGTCATTTGGCAGGCTCTTATCCAGGGAAACTTACAAAAGTGGTTTGAATTTCGGTACATAGATAGCTTTGCATCCATAAATTTGGCAAGTCAAAACCCTCAAGACAAACCCGGGTCACGCACTGCTGTGGGCCTGCTGTGTAGGCCAGGCAGGTACTGTAGGATGAAGCAGTGGACCTTGGGTATTAGATGACTGGGCAGCACTATGTTCCAGCTCATACTTCAGTGTGCAAACCCCGCTAGGTTAGAAATGGCTCAGCCAGATGTTCTAACCTGAGTCTGACTCCTGTTCCCACTTCTGTGTTGATCCAGGCAGGCAGGCAGCTAGCATTTCCGACTTACACTGCAAGCTGCGCCTTGCCTTCATGCATCACCAGAATGTCAAAGCAGAAGTAATCAATTCTGTTTGGGTTCCAAATATTGACGCAGCACACTACACATATTACCTGCCATTTGCTCGCAGGCTCTGCTGTGAAAGCAGGTTCTCATTTGTTCTGTTTGACAAACAACATTGATTAGCGCATGTTCAAATATAGCCTTCTCACAGGAAACACCCCTCTGCGTTTGGCATCCTAACACCTAGTGTGGCTAACCCAGGCCCCCTAAAAAAGTGCAAACCAATTAAATTTGATGGCATAACATGTCCTCGCTGTAAGGCCTCACGAGATAGCGAGTACAAAGAAGTGACATCACATGAAACAAATACCTAAGGAGGGAATAATAATAATTAATAATCATTTATTTTTTAGCACCTTTCTGTAGAGCAGTGGTCCCTAACCCTGTTCCTGGAGATCTACCGTCCTGTTGGTTTTCATTTCCACCCTAATTTAGCACACCTAATTCTACTCATTAGCAGCTCAATGAGATCTCTAGCTGTTGAATGAGGTGTGCTTTGTTAGGGTTGGAGTGAAAACCTACAGGACGGTAGATCTCTAGCTGTTGAATGAAGGGTGCTTTGTTAGGGTTGGAGTGAAAACCTACAGGACGGTAGATCTCTAGCTGTTGAATGAGGAGGGCTTTGTTAGGGTTGGAGTGAAAACCTACAGGACGGTAGATCTCTAGCTGTTGAATGAAGGGTGCTTTGTTAGGGTTGGAGTGAAAACCTACAGGACGGTAGATCTCTAGCTGTTGAATGAGGGGTGCTTTGTTAGGGTTGGAGTGAAAACCTACAGGACGGTAGATCTCTAGCTGTTGAATGAAGGGTGCTTTGTTAGGGTTGGAGTGAAAACCTACAGGACGGTAGATCTCTAGCTGTTGAATGAGGGGTGCTTTGTTAGGGTTGGAGTGAAAACCTACAGGACGGTAGATCTCTAGCTGTTGAATGAGGGGTGCTTTGTTAGGGTTGGAGTGAAAACCTACAGGACGGTAGATCTCTAGCTGTTGAATGAGGGGTGCTTTGTTAGGGTTGGAGTGAAAACCTACAGGATGGTCGATCTCCAGGAACAGGGTTGGGGACCACTGCTGTAGAGCAGAAAAACAAAGATCAATGTAGGAAAAAGCAACGCAAGACGAATCAAATTAAACCTCAAAACATATCAGACATCAGATAAGCACCAGCATTGTAAGAAAATCATTAAAATCACAATAAACTGTTAAAGAGGATTTAAGA
Organism: Synaphobranchus kaupii; assembly: GCA_029718625.1. NCBI lineage: Eukaryota > Metazoa > Chordata > Actinopteri > Anguilliformes > Synaphobranchidae > Synaphobranchus > Synaphobranchus kaupii. The sequence goes on from CM056379.1 coordinate 3,543,292, forward strand.
GATGCTGAAGCTCCTCCCTCTATCAGAGCGTTGCTGTATGGCGGGATGAAGGAGTCCCAGCCGCAGGCGGAGGTGCACCTGGAGGAGACGCGGGCGGAGGCCTTCTCCATGCTGCTGCAGTACCTGTACACGGGCCGGGCCAGCCTCAGCTCTGCCCGCGAGGAGGTGCTCCTGGATTTCCTGGGCCTGGCGCACCGCTACGGCCTCCAGCCACTAGAGGACTCCACCTCCGAGTTCCTGCGCACCGTCCTGCACACCCACAACGTGTGCCTGGTGTTCGACGTGGCCAGCCTGTACTGCCTGAGCGCGCTCAGTGCGGCCTGCTGCGCCTACATAGACCGGCACGCCCCCGAGGTGCTGGCGTCCGACGGCTTCCTGACGTTGTCCAAGGTGAGAGAGCGGCGGGAGGAGAAGAGAGAGAACGGAGAGCGTTAAAGAGAAGGATTAAATACGGCCAAGCAAAGGCAATAGGCTGGATTTAAACAACTTCTATTCCCCACTCCAGTTTGACTCAAAGTTTTCCTTATATGTCAATCTCACTAAAAATTCACCTTATATTTGTGTCACAGTAAAAACTATCCTTATTTCAATCGCAAGAAAAATTTACCTTATATTTGTCTTACAATAAAAATTCTCCTTATTTCATTCACAATAAAAATGTGTTCAGCAGTCACAAAAATTAGCTTGCCAAACAAAGAAAAAAATGTAGTTTTAGTTTAGTTAATTTAGTTAAGGTGTTAAGGAGAAATTGTAACGAAGACCAGACCATTGCCTTCCCTCCACCCCTCCAGTGACACTGTGTGAAGAACACTGTATGTGTTGGTTTGTAAGTGTTGAGGATGAATGTTGATTGGATGCAGCGCAGTGAAAAGGTCTATGAGGGAATGATTGGCGTTAAGGACCGCCCCCCTGTTCCGCCTCCCTGCAGTCTGCACTCCTGACGGTGGTAAGGAGGGACTCGTTCGCCGCCAGCGAGAAGGACATCTTCCAGGCCCTGAGCCACTGGTGCCGGCACAACGGGGAGGGCGGGGCGCAGGAAGTGATGTCGGCGGTGCGGCTGCCCCTCATGAGCCTGACAGAGATGCTGAACGTGGTCCGGCCCTCGGGGCTGCTGAGCCCAGACGACCTGCTGGACGCCATCAAGACCCAGTCGGAGAGCCGCAACATGGACCTCAACTACCGTGGCATGCTGAGTGAGTGCACCCGCCCGCTAACCGCCCCCGATGCCATGTCACTGCTTCTGGGCGTCTGCAGCGGTTAGAGCTCACACTATGGGCCCTTCTAAATCCCCCTGGTCCTCATCGGGCCGGTCAGGGTTAAAGGGGCACAGGCGTGGTCGAGGGCGGGGTTTATCACAGTAGGGAACGTGGCGGCCGTATTTCAGCAGTAGTACGGTGTTAACCCCAAGGAAGTGACGTATGGGAGGGATTTAGAATGGCGGTGGACCATCTGAGGCCCCACAGTGAACAGGCAAATAGGGCAGTAAAATTGAGGCTTTAGGCTCAAACTCGCTCCAGGTTTTAGTTGGGCCCAGGTTGGACTGACAACGGAAATGCAACTCTCATACAGGCCGTTTAAAAAAAAAAAAAAAAAAGCTTATTTTACATTAAAAAAATAAAAAATAATAATAATAATAATTTGGCGCCCAACATGGGGCTGAGCATGTCTAATTCCCATCCCAATTTTGGAATGGCCAATCGTCTGCAACCGCAGCCCCGTTCATGCGCGAATCCCACTGCCGATTCGGGTGAGTGCAGACATCCGCGGTTCTCCTCTGAAACGCGCGGTGTCGCCAGCGTACCGACCGATTTTACAGAGCTGTCAGTCACACTATCACGCTGTGCAGCTGGAATGTTCGGACACTTTTGATGGTTGCTGCATGCCGGAATAAGTGTTTGCAAAATGTTATTATGAGAAGTTTTATTATGTGCTTTGTGGGATTTGGGTGTACTTGTTCTTCGTCACCCACACACCCCAGTTATTTCAGTTGTACATTTTCTAAAACTGCCTCACCCTCAGCAGGACAGACAGACAGACAGACAGACAGCGTTGTGCTTGCGGCAGCTTGTTCGTGCTTAGCGAAGCAAAGCGGCAAATCCAGTTGTATTTTACACAATACATTAGCGATGCTTCACGTCAGCATTAGCAATGGTGAGGATTTACCGCTAGCCTGCGGGACGCGCCACCGCGGTGTAGGCTAGCGCATTAGAGCCCGTTCTCTCTGACCTCTGACCTCTGACCCTTGACCCGTCAGTCCCGGAGGAGAACATCGCCACGATGAAGCACGGCGCTCAGGTGATGAAGGGCGAGCTGAAGTCGGCGCTGTTGGACGGCGACACGCAGAACTACGACCTGGATCACGGCTTCTCCCGACACCCCATCGAGGAGGACGGCCGCGCCGGGATCCAGATCAAACTGGGGCAGCCCTCCATCATCAACCACGTCCGTCTCCTGCTGTGGGACAGGGACAGCCGGTACGGGACGGGGGACCCCAAAACCCCAAAACCCACCCATTCACAGCCTGAGCCAACAGAATCTTGGCTGCAGTTGAGCAGTGTATATATAACGGTGTACATGCCTTGCCTACCTGAATCATTGCTGTTGAAAAAGACTAAAGGAAGATACTTTGATACCTGTACAATATCGCAAGATGGCACACACAGGCTGTATTAAATATGTATGTGTATATGTGTGTACACAAGCCTGGTGTGAGCTCAGTCTGTCAGAAGTGTTTGCCGTCTCTCATCTCTCTAATACTGTGCATGAAAGCAGGAGTTCCAGCTGAATTGTAATGGAGTGCGACAGTATTGCTCTCTCTCTCTCTCTCCCTACCCCCCCCCCCCCCAACTTCTTTCTACTCATCTCTCTCTCTCTCTCAATTCAAGTTCAGTTTAAATGCATTATTCACCTGACATATTTCAAAATATACTTTGCCGAAGCGTCATGATATCAACGATTAATCAGTAACAATACAAAAAAAATAAAACAAACAACAATAACTTCATAAGTAATAACAGTAATATAACATTTATTAACTATTAAATATTATTATTCAATTCAATTATCATGTTTCCAATAAATAATGATGGTTCATTGCAGGTGTTTACTCACTGTCCCTCAGGTTATGGCGGGTCGAGATGTATTGAGCTGCGAGTGAGGGCGTTGGTCCTTCCCGTAAAAGGACTCGCAGTTTTTGTTCATTTTGCAGGGAGGGGAATCTTTGTTTTGGTGTTTTGATACACTATTAAAATGTGATATTTCTTCTATCTGATCTCTCTGTCCCCGCCTGTCTCTGTGTAGGTCCTACTCCTATTATATCGAGGTGTCCATGGATGAGCTGGATTGGGTGCGTGTGGTGGATCATTCCAAGTACCTGTGTCGCTCCTGGCAGAGTCTGTACTTCCCGGCGCGGGTGTGCAGGTAAGTGGAGCTTCTCTCTTACGAGCGTGTCTGACAGGCAAGGCGTGGCCATGGCGATGGCCATGGCGAGGGCGCGTGTCAGAGACGGGTGTTCTGTGCGTCTTTCAGATACGTGCGCATCGTGGGGACTCACAACACCGTCAACAAAGTCTTCCACCTGGTGGCCTTCGAGTGCATGTTCACCAACAGCTCCTTCACTCTGGAGAAAGGGCTTCTGGGTAAGAGGGCCTGGGACCATGGGCTGGGGTAACTGATCTGGGATCAGCCTTTTGGATTTTTATTTTTTTATATATTTTTAACTCTCCCCTGGATTTGTAGTTTATTTTGAACCAACACCAATTTAGTCTTTTTCTCTAGCTAATCCAAAGAGCTAATTGGACAGCTAAGATTCCTGAATTTGACGGTCATAGACATGTTTTAATCTTTTACTCATGTTTTACTATTAAAAAACAAAAAAACTCTACATCTTACAGTAGTGGCCCCCAACCCTGTTCCTGAACATCTTACCATCCTGTAGGTTTTTATTTCAACACTAATTTGGCACACCTGACTCTACTAATTAGCAGCACAATGAGATCTCTAGGTGTTGAATGAGGTGAGCTTTCTTAGGATTGGAGTGAAAACCTACAGGATGGTAGATCTCCAGGAACAGGGTTGGGCACCACTGTCTTACAGAGATAAACAGGAAGAGTACACATTTGAACACTGTCATTTAGAATGCTGTGTACAGTGGCATGTTTGCTACAGATATATTTGTTCAGTGTTCGTTGACTGTCTGTCTGTCTCTTTCCGTTGGGCAGTGCCCAGCGAGAACGTGGCGACCGTGGCCGCCTGCGCCAGCGTGATCGAGGGGGTGAGCCGGAGCCGAAACGCCCTGCTGAACGGCGACACCCGAAACTACGACTGGGACTCGGGGTACACCTGCCACCAGCTGGGCTCGGGGGCCATAGTCATCCAGCTGGCCCAACCCTACATGCTGGGATCCCTGAGGTAGGAGGGCGGGGTGTGGGCGTGTCCTTCTGGGGGGCGGCATGTGCATGGGGGAAGGGGTGTGGAATGCCTATCAGGAAATAGCGGTTCTGATGAACTTGTACACCCGTGGTGTTTTTAACCTTGTCTTGACTGAAAAAACATTACAGAAATATTTTATGAATGTAGGCAGGCATGGAAAGAATACCCCTAATGCACCATAAAGCCATTTCAGCTTGACCGGGGCTGCGTTCGGAATGGTTCCCTATACACTTTATAGTGCACTCACTATTTAGGGGATTGGCTATTTTCATGGTTTCCGAATTCTGAATTGAGAACACTGAGAATTAGGACATCCTACAAAATGGCTGATTCCCTAAATAGCGCACTATAAAATGTATAGGGAGCCATTCCGAATGCAGACCAGGTTGCACTCGAGGCAGGTTAGTGCTCTAAGTGCACGTTAGTGCCACCTGCTGGTGATGGAGTGTTATTTCCATCTCTGGGTGGCAGTTACCACAGAGAGGTCACGTGATCTTGGCTGATGATCTGACTATTAGCTGATCAGGGTTTGCTTTGCTCTGCTCTGCTCCTGTGCAGTATTTGTCTCTGAGGAGTAAATTATGTGTTGCGTGGAGAGCTGTGTGATCAATGCTGCTTTTCTAAAGAACTAAAGAAGTTATCAGGTCGTCTCAGTGTGTGTGGTGGTCCTTAATCATTTCACTTGTGCTGACAAATAATATATGAGAAATATGTATGGAATTTAGTTACAAGAAGTTGCCAACCATGTCCTCTGTTGTGTGTGTGTGTGTGTGTGTGTGCGTGTGTGTGTGCGTATGCGTGTGCGTGTGTGTGAGAGCAGGCTCCTCCTGTGGGACTGTGATGACCGCAGTTATAGTTACTACGTAGAACTCTCCAATAACCAGCAGCAGTGGACTAAGGTGATAGACCGGGCGAAAGTGGGCTGCAGGTGAGCCTATGCATCCGTCCTCTTCCTCTTCCTCTTCATCTCTCTCTTCTCTCCCTTCACTCTCTGCCCCTCTTCTAACATCATTTCTTACTTTCACTTATTCCAGCACAATGCAGGTTTGGCTTTTCCGTTTGCTCTGCAGTGAACTTTACTTTTTCACAAAGTAGTGTAAGTGACCATACTTTCAGCACTCAAGACTCCTGTTATTATTATCTCTTTATCTCTCCCTCACTTTCTCTTTCTTTCTCACTCATCCCCCCTTCTCTCTCTTTCTCTTGCTGTTTTTGACCTTCTCTCTCCCCCCTCTCTCTCCCCCCTCTCTCTCTCTCCCTCTCCCTCTCTTCTCCTCTCTCTCCCTCCCTCTCTCCTCTCTCCCTCCCTCCCTCTCTCACCCTCCCTCTCCCTCCCTCTCCCTCCCTCTCTCCCTCTCTCTCTCTCTCCCTCTCTCTCTCCCTCTCTCTCTCCCCCTCTCTCACCCTACTTATAGGTCCTGGCAGACGCTGACGTTTGAGAAACAGCCGGCCGCCTTCATCCGCATCGTCGGAACTCACAACACGGCCAATGAGGTAGGAGCCGGACCCAGCCGGCACAGTTACGAGCTGTGCTACGAGCTGTGCTACGATCAGTACCGCTGCAGACTCAGCACACGCCTATTTAAACACCTAATGCTGAGCTCCGCATGGCTTTAATAGCTCTACCTGCGCTAAATATAACTATAACTATATCCCCAGTCCATTTGCTTCTTAATAATGCTACATTCTCCATCTCCCCCTGCACGTTCAGGGCCATTTATCTTTGGGTTGTAATATTATGTATTTACTGAAATGAGTTGTGACCCTGATGATGACTTTGCATTAGGTCTGTGTGTAGTCTAAATCTGTATGTGTGCTCTTGTGTTATTCGCTCTGGATAATACTGAAGTTCCCTCGCAGGAAAATCAGTTATTCTATTCTATTCTAAGAGCATATGCTAAATGCATACATTTAATGCACCATCTCTCCCTCTCCCTCTCTCTCTCCTCCTCCTTCCCTCCCTCCCTCCCTCACTAGGTCTTCCACTGTGTCCATTTTGAATGTCCGGCCCAGCTGGATGTAGAGGTGAAGGAGGGCAGCCCAGGGCAGGGGTCGCCCGAATCAAACTCCATGTCCCAGATGCCCCAGATGCCCCGCCCCCCACGGCCCTCCCGCTCCCAGAACCTGCTCCCCTCCCAGCCCTCCCGCTCCCAGAACCTGCTCCCCTCCCAGCCCTCATCCAACCAAAACCAGGCTTCCTCCTCATCCTCCTCCTCGTCTCCCTCACGCTCCTACCAATGAAGGACCCTTCCCTGGGTCCAGGGGCTTAATAACCCCCCAGCCCCCAGCTCCCCTCCCCCATCCCCTAAATCTATTTGCACAGGCTTCTCTCTGCAGGGCACACTATCACATTGCTGCTATATAAGTCATTCAAAATGATAGCAACAAAAAAAAAAAAGAGCCCCCTTATGAAGTTAAGCTGTGACATCACACACAGAGATGAAGTTAAGCTGTGACATCACACACAGAGATGATGTTAAGATGTGACATCACACACAGAGATGATGTGCAGTGAGACCTCAGATCAGGGCTTTTGTTTTTGGGGAATAAAATTTTTAAAAAGAGAAGAAAAAAAAAAAGAAGGGAAGAAGGCAATTAAGGACGTGTGTTAAGCTGAAAGTCCGTTAATATTTAGTCAAAATGAAGTTGTCCGCCGCGCTTGTTTGCATCCCGCCGGGCTCCGTTTGCCTGGAACGGACGAAAGCGCCGCCCGGCGGGTGAGTTTGGCCCCCGTCCCACACAGATGTGGTCAAGACTTAATAAGCGCTGCCGTAATTAACGTGTCGATCCGGCTCTATTGTGCAGTTTGAGAAACGAGAGCGCTTGAAGACTATTTTTGTTTTGTTTTAAAGCCGTTTACCCAAGAAGAAGGCGGTGTGCTCTCGGTTTGCACGGGTAAAAAAAAAAAAAAAATTTATTTTGTAAAGATGGAAATTGAAAAGAAAAATCAGGAAAAATGTGTTTGATATTACAGATTTTACACGGCACACAAAAGTGTGTTTGAGATTAGAGATTATACACGGCACTTTAACTGATAATCGGGGGGGTGGGGGGGGGGGGGGGGGAGGGGGGGGGTATAGCTTTATAGGGCTCCCTGCTCCCAGGAATCGATGTGGGCCAGGAGACGTTGAGTCCATGCGCATCATAGGATTGAGTTGAAATAATGCCCCCCCGCCTCCACCCCCACACACACCTTTCCACTCAATTTATTGTACAGTTGCTGAAGTGGCCATTCCCATAATATGACAGCGCTTAGGGACGGCCTTGCTGTTTGGTTCGCTTAAAGCATGTTATTGCCCATAATATGACAGCGCTTAGGGAAGGCGCTGCTGATTGGTTCACTTAAAGCATGTTAATGCCCATAATATGACAGCGCTTAGGGAAGGCCTTGCTGTTTGGTTCGCTTAAAGCATGTTAATGCGTGCTCTATGAAGGAAAGCATCCAGTCCAGCCCAGGTGTTTATTCGCTCCTCAGTGTTTGCATGGGTTATCTGTAAGGGACAGGGTATCTTAAGAGGTAAATTCACTCTTCTCCCCTCTCTCCATCTGTCTCATCCCACAATCTCTTCCTCTTTTACTCTTCTGCCTTTTTTGCCCCTGATGTCTTGATTCTCTTTTGATGCCTCCCTCTCTCCCTCTCCCTCCCTCTCTCTCTCCCTCCCTTCCTCCCTCCCTCTCTCCCTCCCTCCCTCTCTCCCTCTCTCCCTCCCCTCTCTCCCTCTCTCCCTCCCTCCCTCCCTCTCTCCCTCTCTCCCTCCCTCCCTCTCTCCCTCCCTCCCTCCCTCCCTCTCTCCCTCCCTCCCTCCCTCCCTCTCTCTCTCCCTCTCTCCCTCCCTCCCTCCCTCTCTCCCTCCCTCCCTCCCTCCCTCTCTCCCTCTCTCCCCCTCCCTCCCTCCCTCTCTCCCTCTCTCCCTCCTTCTCTCTCTCTCTCTCTCTCATCCGTGCTTCCATCTCCTCTGTAAATCGGCACTGGATTTCTAATGATAAAACTCGCCCGACTTGGCAACGCAACATTTCGCTATCTCTGCCAAAACATTTTGCGCATAAAATAGTGTTGGAAGACGACAGGACACGCAGATTAAAAGTAAAACCTGGAAGTATATATTCCTCTAGCACTGAATGCTCTTCACAAAAGTTTATTATTTGTGTTGTTGTAATTTTAACAAAGATGATCTTATGGATAATATTGATATGCATATTGTTGTTATTGTTGCTCTTAAGGAACTTGTTATTATTACAAACCACAATTATATTATTAAAGTTCCATATGTCTGTTATTTGTCATCACACCAAATTGCCAATTTTGAATCACAGGTGTGTTTATATACAGGTGCTTGGTTTTGTACAGTATTCTGTTGGCTGTACCAGCGTGTGCTGGGATATACAGGGAGGTAAAGGTGTGACAGGATTACCTGGCGTTCTTGCTATGTGCAGGAGCAATAGAGGGATTCTGCATTGCTACACAGGACCTGTACATCTTACCCCAGCTGTGGAACCACAACCCCCCCCCCCCCCCCCCCCCATCACTCCATTTCAGGGTGTTACCTGCTGTATTAACCGGCTTGTACACTTGAATAAAAACGATGAAAATGAATGATGTCTGTTTTTCGTCAACCTTCTCAAAAACACACACACACACACAGAAGTGGCTTCAGTGCGTTTCTAAAGAAGCCAAGTTGTGAAGCGCTAAAGAGATTGCTGATCTCTGGACAGGTTCTTCCAGTGCGGCCAATGAGCTCTGTTTTGTCGCTGACCTCACGGGTCACTCGTGTGACAATTTCCCTTCTCTTACGGTGCTCCTGGGAAGCTTCAAAGACTTTTTATAACCTTACCTAGCCTCATGACTTCATCTGTAGTTCATTGGTCTTCATGGCAATGTGACTGATCTGATTGGCTGTTCCGGTTGTGACACCCGACAGGTTTGATCTGTGTTAAGTCATGCAGCTGAACACAGGTAAATTCAAAATCAACATTGTTGTGTTTGCGTGTATATGGATGGATGCACATACACACACACACAGTAATTTCTTTCGTTATTTTCATGCGTGAAGTACAGGCTGTTTATCCTCTGGTCAAATGCAGGTGTTCTCTAAGTGTATCCCTCTCATGACTGGGGAGTACTGGAGACGCGGGTCCTGGCCTTTTGAAGAGTAACCTTTACATCCTGCAGCTATCTAGGGCGCCGCTGGGTTTTCTGCAGATGCCCACTCCTGCCTTTAATCTCCGCCAAGAGCGCGAAGGTTCCGCCGACTTCAATTTACGGCGAGGGGAACCGGCAAACCAGACGGGATTGCATTAGGCCGTCGTCTCGAAGGGGAAATAACGAGCCGCCGTGCCGATCAGACGCGGGGGCCCTGTGAGTGACACCGTAATGCCACTTTCATTAAAGACAGAAAATATAAAACAGCCGGCACATCCCAGAACTTCAATTACTGCTGCTGTCACTGCGGCGCGCTGACCTGAGCTGGGCCGAGCGAGATTGAAACGCATCGTGTAAGAAGCCGGGAAGGACAATGAGATCGGCGGTGTGATGAAAGCGAAAATCGAGTGACAGACGGGCTTAGCTCTTGGTTATTTTAACAACTTGTATGTTAATATATAAACGCTACTTTCTTGCAGCAAATGCATCGTCCCATAATATAATGGCAAACCGTATAGTCTGAACCTGGATTTTAGCTGCACTGTTTAGGGACCAGAAAACCTCTATAGGCTACTCTAGCTGGACCAAGGGCCTCATTTATGAATCATGTGTACGCATAAGTCTTAGACAACATACATATGTACAACTATGCAAAATGTAAGACTTAGCACAAAAAAAGGAATATACAGTACCAGTCAAAAGTTTGGACACACCTACTCATAGTTTTTTTTTTACTGTTTTCCACATTTTAGAATAGTAAAGTCATCAAAACAATGAGATAACACATTAAATTATGCAAACAAATCAAAAAAAGTGTTATATTTTAGATTCTTCAAAGTAGCCACCCTTTGCCTTGATAACGGCTTTGCACATTCTTGCCATTCTCTCAACCAACTTCTGTGGTAAACAGGTATTCCACAGGTAAACAGGTGATGCTATCATGACTCTGTATAAAAGGATATCGAAAGACTCTTGATAACGTATTTCCA